>RBNI01007061.1:0-10697 GCA_003990745.1 Jimgerdemannia flammicorona | reverse complement strand
AAAAAAAAAAAAAAAAAAAAAAAAAAAAAAAAAAAAAAAAAAAAAAAAAAGAGAATAAATAAACAAGTAAGTAATAATAGAAAATAATTAAGTAAAAGAACAAATAAGTAAATAAGATAATAATAGAACAAATAAGTAAATAAGACTTTTAATCTTTATAATATATTCAAATTAATAATTAAGAATCTCAAAATTAGATATACTATATAGTGAGATAATAGTGGAGTCAAATAAGTAGACAATGAACAAGTATAATTATGGCTGTTTAATAAGTTACATTATCAGTAACCTAAGACTATCACTAGCTAAAAATGAATTTTTTCAAAGGCTTATTCTTCAACAAAATATTAAAAAGAGCTTTATATATTTATAGCCAAATAGTTTTCCTCGATACAATGAAGCTGTTTTTGAAATAATGTTTGTGTAAATGGGAGTAATATTACCTTAAAGATATTTTTTGAGTACAGATGAGTATAGACTTGGTGCTATAATCGAGCGATCATGTCTTTATCTTGCTTATATTGGCATCCTTCATACAAATACCCATTCAGAGTCCGCCGGGCGAAAGCCACCCCGAACTTGAGCTGACATTGGCTCTCACCGCTGGTATTGCGGACGATATATCAATATCAGGCAGTGTTCTCTGAACTATTGCTAGCGATTGTAAGTCATTCAGCCGGGTCTTGATTGAAAAAGATCACCTGGAGGTGATGCGATATCGGAGACACCGGAGGTGACCAACCAGGTCTCAGACCCCAGTATTCTCAGCAAGCAATGCATCATTGATCTATAATTATTGTTTAACTATTAAGAACAGGCCAATGCAAGGGTTGCGTATTCATGGGAAAGAACTATATACCACATAAGGAAATCGAATTATATACCCTAGTCAGTAGGCATCATCTGCCTCGCCGCTTATTTATGCTTCTAAGGGAAGGGGCAATGAGGTAAGTGGGATTTCTACAGGAGCATTCGTGTTACCAGGGAAATTATGGAAATTATCAACTACGGGTGGTAATATATTAAAAAACCTCGTCTCGAGTATGAATTGTGTCAACAACTAATAGATTTGTAGGGTGAGATAATAATCACTGGGCCCACCCATCACGTCTATTAGTCATGATATTGAACAAAGCAAAGGTTTTGTTGCTGACAGTGTGTTTTACAAACCAACCCACTAACATTCGAGGGCGCTGATCACAATCGATTATGGAAATTACCTAAAGCAGGTTTGCCAACTGCCACATGATATTTCAAGACACATTATAAACCACGCCACCAATTTAGGTCTCGGCAAATGTGTTATTATGTTATTTGAGGTGGCTAGGACGAGAAAGGTAAGGCGGAAAGGAATGGACGCGAGGGTCGCACAAGATCAAACGGGTCCTGTCTCCTGTTGTCGATGGGTTCAGAACGATGTTTTGGATTTTGAATGTATACAGAAAGCCTGCGGCACGTGAAATCCAAGATTTACTTTGGCGATCGCCCTTTAAATACGCAGCTCGCTGAGGTTCCGCGACACTTGAATTCCGCTGGGTCATCCATCACGCGATATGTCAATTGACAAGCGCGAAGATGACGGTCCCATAATCGACAAGAAGGATTTCGCAGAGGATTCTACAACAACCGACTTGGAGGGGGTGCTCGCGTCTGTAACCGAAGGCGGCACATTAACTCAAAGGGAGCTCTGGGGATGGTGGATCTGGGGTTGGGGGGTTAGTTTGATATCTCCTTATCGTCCGTCTTCTTTACGCCTTTATAGGCGATACGATTTCTAACGTCGATCCATTCGTATCCCCTCAAGGTCAACGGTTTTGGCGGATCCGCGCAAGGCGTCTTCATCCCAGTCATTCTATCCTCCTTGGCTGTAGCCGCCTCCTTCAGAAGTGATGATCCATCTCAGCCATGTGCCGGCGCCGAGAACTGCATCGTCCGGTTCGGAACCATGAACGTGTCACCGGCGTCTTTCTCTCTTTTCAACCAAGGCCTCGCCATAGCGTTCCAGGTTGTGACGTTCATCCAGCTGGGAGCCATCGGTGATCACGGAAGTGCGTATGCGTTGATAACTGATAACCCGTCTCACTATTCGTCCAAAGAGCCAAAAGGCCGGCCATTCTTCAAACTGATCCAACTTACCCCCTTCAGACTACCGCAAGCACCTTCTCTTCGGCTGTAGCCTGATTTCGCAAATCTGCTGCCTTCTTTTCATCGCCGTCGATTCAACCGGTTACCAGCTCGCCGGCATCATCAACATCATTGCCAACGTCTTCTGGGGCGCCTCTTGGGTCTTCGCGACATCATACCTTCCTCTCTTCGCCATGCTGTCCCCCCAGGTGAAGCGCGCTCGCCAAGAAGGCGTACCCCTCCATGAGCTCGTCTGCGTCGAGCAGGAGGTCATGTCACACATCTCCGGAAGGCTCACACTGATCGCCTACACGGGTGGAACCGTTTGTTTCCTCATCGCAGCCGGCGCAGTCCTGGCGCTGCGGCAGACCACATACAGCTTGCAGGTCGCTACCGCTATCGGCGGCGGGTGGTGGGTGATATTTGGTGCCGTGTCGTGGTTCTTGTTGACCTCTAGACCATCGCCGCCGCTGCCGGCGGGGGAAAATTATTTGACGTATCCGTGGAAGAGGTGTACGTATTTTTGGCGGATTTTTGGGAGTGATATTTTAAGATATGCAGTAAGGCAGACGCACCCTTCGTTTTCTCTCGTCTAAAAACATACAACTACTGCAACTGGCTCGTTTTCATCAGTGTACCGTTCTCTTAAGACTGGGCATCGTTTGCCTGACATGACCACGATTTTGATCGCGAATTTCTTTTTCAGTGATGGTAAGTTGCCATATTGCTTATCTCAATATTGAATACACCGCACATATATTAACACAAAATTATATTTCAAAAACTTCAAAACAGCGAGACACACAACCATCAGTCTTGCAGTCCTCTTTGCGCAATTTGAACTGGTAAGCACGACAATCCAATTCACCCAATTCCACACCCTCGCGCCCACTAACCTTCCCTCCCTACAAACAGAAAGCCTCGAACGCTATACTCATCGTTGCGGCCATCGTCGTGAACGCCGTCGGGGCCCTGACAATCCCCTGCTGGCGGCTCTTACAGAGACAGCTCAAGCTGCACTCCAAGACGATCATAATGACCGTCGTCATCACATACACCATCCTTCCCGCGTACATCCTTCTCGGCTTCATCCCAGGATCCCCCATCGGCCTCAAATCGACTACGGAGTTCATTATTATAGCGAGCTACTTGGGCTTCGTCAATGGCGCGCAGGATTACATCATGCGCAGCGTTTTCGCAGAGACTGTACCGCGTGGACATGAGTCGGAGATGTTTGGCTTGTTTGCGGTAGGTTAGCGGGTTGGGAGTAGGGCATGGATGGGTTTTAAGAGATGCGCATTGCATAGTTCAAGCGAAATGGGTTGGAAAGAGTGATATGTCAACCCTGCCCTTTCTTTTCAAAAAAAAAAAAAAAAAAAAAATGCGGACCCAATATCCTTGTGATCATATTGAAATTGCCATTATAATGAGACCGACCATCAAACGCTAACGACCCCTCATCACATTAACCACAGCTTACCGGACAAAGTGGAAGCTGGATGGGGCCCTTGATTGTCGGTAAGTGTTTTGGAGACTTTCGCTGCATCAGAGACGATACATTCCACCTGGCGAGAGTAATTTTTCACAATCTAACCGCTCTCTTTCTCCCATGTCCCTAGGCGCCATCGGCGATTACACGGGTAATTTGCGACATGGATTCATTTTCATTTTCGCGTTCTTTATCGTGTCGATTTTCATACTATGCTTTTTGGACATGGAGAGGAGCAAGCGGGCGGCAGAGGCCTTTGTAGAAAGAGAGAGAATGGAGGATGAGGAGCGGAAGAAATAGATGCCAACCGGGCCATATTTAATATTCGACATAATTATATATATACCTCACTTTGTAATTACTGAATAATTTTGTAAGGATAATGTACAGTACATACATTTGACATTCGCAAACAAAAAAATACAGCAAAACAAAACCGATACCCCGAACCCCTTTCCTTGACATTACTCAAATATTCTCAACCAAACCGGCAATGATCTCGTCGACGCTGACCGTGCGCGTCTTCCACAGCTCCTCCAGCAGAGCCGACTGCAACCTGACGTTCGGCTCGAACGTACACTCACGCACGACCCTGTAGGGGAAATCCAGATCGGCCGCCGCCTGGGTCGCGCTCAGCACGCAGCCGCTAGTCGATATGCCCGCGAGATATATCAGCTTGACATCGAGAGAGCGCAGCAGGATCTCGAGCTCGGTCCCGTAGAAGGCGCTGCCGCGACGACGCTTGATGACGAAGTCGCCCTCGCGCGGGGCCATGTCGGCGTGGAACGCGGCGCCGGTCGTGCCGGCGACGAAGACGCCCGTGCTCTCGATCCACTCCCGTAGGAAGAAGCCGCGGGCTTCCGGGTAGCCCGCACGGAACTCTATGGCCAAATGGACGATAACTATGTCCTTGGCCTTGTGGGCGGCGGCGTGGAGGCGCACCGAAGACGCCAGGAACGCGGATTTGACAGGCGAGGCCGGGAAGAAGTCTAGAATGTCGTTTTGGTAGTCCATGAACAAGATGGCTGTGCGGCCCGTGGTCGCGTTCGGGGTCGTCATGGTTAGAGAGAGAGGGAGAGGTGTGGTGAAGCGCGAAAGCTTTATGTGGCTTGTTAATTTATGTTCCGCCAAATATTGATCGTAGGCCGTGAATTTGAATATGCGGATTTCTAGGGCGAATGCACGCGGATTCCCAATCGTTGGACTGAATTTATTGTTAACGACGAACATCCATTATTTATACCTAATACTACTCTTACGTAATCGCGCCGCGTACCCTCCTCCCTGGGGTACGCGCAAGCTGCGTAGAACCATTTTCAGCTTGTGTAACCGCCATTCCAGATTTTGTTGCGCTAATGTTCCAAGTCGTCATTCCACCGGCCTCTATACTCGACACTAGTTTTCACTTGGAGATCGGGTTTATTTTTATTTTTTATTTAGAGGTTATTTATTCATTTATTTCTTGGTGGGACTTGTACTTCTTCACTGCATGTTCAGCCGCTTTGTATCCGAGATCAATTTGATAAGTACTCATATGTCTTTGAGCTCTGCAGCAGAATTTTCAAATCTTCTAAAGCTAGCATAGCTGTTACAGTTCTCTTCAATATATTCTAGATATAGTTACAGGATATACCACTTGATAGTCTTCTCAGAAGTATTTAATAAAGTTCAGTTTATAGTAAAATTTTAGTAAAAGAAATATTTATAATTTACCTTTTCAATAACTTTTTAGATTTGAAATATATATATATATATTCTCTTATAAAATGAAATTATATATATAATATATAGTGATATTATATTTACTGATATTTTACATTATGTCTCTAACCTTTCTATTAATTGGTCAAAGATACTAATCTTTAAACATAACTTTGAGGTTCTTGAGCTATTGATGAAATATCTTAATTGAGTAGTTATTAGAAAATAAAGTTACTATGAAGATATATAACTATTTTGTTTATATTACAAATAAAGAGGGTATTTAGAATAAAGACATATAGTTAAAATTATTCATCTATAATTCGCGTTCTCCAAGACCTCGGTGAAGACCACAAGTACCTGAATTATCTAGGAGTGGACGGGCAGTTGGTCCCAACCGAGTTTAACTTGCGTTTGCTGGATAGACACTTGCGTGCCAGGGGCAAAGCGCGGCGGGGCTCAGGTGACAAGTTGCAGATATTGATAAGCAGCGCAGCCCCCCTGCTATATTTGCGATTCCACATTCATTCACACACAGCTATGCAAAATAAAAATACATGTCACGATTTCTCAAACGAGGTTTTGGTATTGGGTCTTGATGAGGATAGCATGGTTTGCGGAAAAGATGTTGAAGAAAATGTGGATGGAGGAGGAGATGAAAATATTTGTGGCCGAGTGAGCCAAATGAGTGGCTGTTGGTGGGAATAGGAACTCTGATGAACATGCAATCCTATGCCACTGGACTTTATACTTGCACAATGCCGCCCGCTCTCATCATGACGCTGAATCTACGGCAACCAACTCAGTCCTAGTCATATTCGACGATGTTCAAACATTACCAATGCACATTCTTGCCAGACCTCTCCATCTTCACTCTTCTCATCACCACTGACGACCGCCAAGTTCTCTTGTCCTCGTCACCGCTCCTCAGACAACCTCGATGATCTCTTCCACCGCTTTCACTCATACAGGCTGAGTATCTTAGGGCGATAGAAGCAATAGCCGGCGGTAATATGAGGCAACCTTTTTTGGAGTATGGTGACGATATCGTGTAGAGTAAAGAGCTCTTGAATAGCGGGAATTTTGGGATTGAGGTTGAAGATAGCCAAGATTCTGTGATATTTAGAACCCTGCCCTATGAACCAATTTTCGTCGAAGTTCCGCATGCTACATGATGAATCCATGCCTTATCCTTTCTCCTCCGCCACCTTGTCGCGGGCACCACCGTATCGCGCGAACATCCTCCTATCCACTTTTAAGATGGAGCTTTTACGCGGACAGGTGAGAAGAATGGAAGAGTGGTTTTCACTGGTGCAATTTTTATTAATGGATAGAATAGCTGTGACAAAATTGACTGGATGATGGATTGCTGAACCTGTGGAATCCCATTGTTCTTTCAGTCTGCTTTCACTGAGAAATTGACTGAGGTTTATTTGCTCAAATGCTAAGTGTATTTATACAAAATCATTTAGTCATGTTCTAATAACTAAATAATAGATTCTGAAGCAATTGGGTGGAGCGGGTCTTGTGTCATGATGGAGCAGGTCACGTTATCCAGCAGATGAACGTTTTCTGCGATAGTGACATCACAATTTTGATTATGTCACAGTCTTGAGCACTCCATATTGCATTTTTGTTGATCTGATAGAATTCCAATGATTCCAATGTAGATACCCTAGGGTGTGTGCCTGACTGACAATCCAAAGAACGCCTATCAGCCAATCTACTCGTACTCGCTCCCCTTTTTTTTTTTTTTTTTTTTTTTTTTTTTTTTTTTTTTTATAGTCACTTGGACTCTATCATTTATTAACCCATCTATCCCATAAAAGTACATTGATCCCAATCCCTAACCGATCCCCCGGGGGGGCCCCCCCTGTACTCGCTCCCCTTATATTTCTTTCATCTGCTTTACCCAATGTCGAAATCCACCTTCCTGGCAATTGTCACGTTGTTCGCAACCGTAGCCCATCTCGCCGGTTCACACCTGTCCTCTAGTATGGCCGGGCTGCCGTGCTTATCCACGACACTATCATCGTAGGCGATGTAGTAATTTTTCACTGAGAAATTGAATAAGGGTTTATTCGCTTAAATTACATGCAAAATTCTTTAAGTAATAAATTCTAAAGCAATTGGGTGGAGCGGGTCTTGGGTCGTGATGGAGCAGGTCGCAAAATCCGTGTGCTTATAGCCGAGCAAACGTGGACTGGAGGTGCGGTGGCAACATCGTGACGTGATAGACCGTCCCGGATCGGGACGCGTAAAGTGGCAAAACAATTGTACTGTGACAAGCGAATAACATAGTATAGCCAGATGATGTGAACACTCAGCATAGCATAGTTACCCATACCTAGTTACTCACATGTGCCACCACCTATAATTAGCAAGATACCAAATTAGGTTTGTTAATCTGTGTCCTAAGGATACACCTGAGCCCATTGGACACACCTGTGCCCACCAGACACACTTAGACACCCCCTTTCCAAATAACATTACTGCATATTCTATAGTTAGCCACATAATAACCAGATAGCAACTACAACTATATAAAATACTCCAGAGATAAGAGTGAATACATAGCAAAACCACCCCTTTCACCAGTAACATTCGGGTGACACAAGACTCTGACAACACTTTCGACAACGTATCCAAGTATTGGTGATATCACGATGGCGAGCAACAAGCATTCTGGTGAGCGTACTGGGCAGGGAGGCCCCAGTGCCTTTGACTGGCAACATGTGGGGGGGGGTCGAGGTGCTGGTCTTGGCATGCTGAGCGCCGCGGTGAGGGGACGTGGAGCCGGAGGGGGGGGCAGAGGAGGAGCAAAGCAACATGGGGGAGAGAGGATGTCCTTCGCTGATAAGGTCAGGATGGGGAAGCAGGCAACTGGTCTGGATGGCTGGCTGGAGCTGGGGAAGGCGGCTGCTACTGTGAGTGGCAAGGAGGCCTCTCCTCTGGGGGGTCAGCATAGTGGAGCTGGAGATGTAGTGGCTGGGGCAGTGACTGTTGATGGCGGCGTGATGGGCAATCTGGAAAAAAATCCAGATGTGACGGTTGATGGGGGACCTGGACAGGGGAGCAGCACGAGACCCGGGGATCTGGCTGATGGTGTGACGGGCCTGGTGGCGGCCCCGTTACTCAAAAAATCTCGTTCGGAATTCGCCGTCACACTGTGCTTCCGTGGCTTGGCGGTTACGGCAAAGATGGTGCTGGGGCTGCTGGCGAGTGAGGTGAAAGGAGCAGCCTCGGTCAAGTTTTTGAAGAAGCTGGAGGCAGTCGAGGTGGGGTTTGAAGAGGAGGATCTGCTACTGGAGACAGTGGAGAAGGGTGTGGTGATTGGAGGGATTTCGGTGCCAATGGCGAGGTGTATGCATTGGGACCCCCGAGTGGTTCACCTGGTGATTGCGGACTTGCCGACGGTGAAGAAGGAGGAGGCAAAGAGATTGGTCATGGATGTGGTGAAGGAGTATGGTGAAGTGGTTGATATTGGGTTCAGGGTATGGGAGGGGACTGAGCTTAGGACAGGTGATGTGGACGTCCAGTTGAGGCTGTTTGGGATGGAGAATACAGGGAAGGCTAGAGATTGACCAGTGGCGTTAAAGTGGGGCCCAGTGGAGTGCAAGGTTTCGAGGGTGAAAGGGTCTGAGGAAGAGGAGGAGGACCTGCTGGAGGCACTTGAGGATCTCGCTGGGGCAGTGGAGAGGAGGCAAAGGGCTTGGATGGCTTACGAGGCTAGGACGGTAGTAGAGGTGATCGAGGGCAAGAAGGTGCGAATAGATAAGGTGCTTTGGGAGAAGGCGAAGGGGAGATAGCTGCAGAAGGATTTGTTGGCCAGTTTGGAGGGGGGTAAAAGAGCTGGGGCTGGGGAGGAGGGCACTGGAGCGAGTGCTAGCATCTGGGCGGAGGAGGGGCAGCAAGGGGGGAAGGTGAAGGAGAGTGGGGGACAGAGGCCAGAGGAGGCTGTAGTGGACACGGCAATGGCAAAAGATAATCTGGTCCAGTATGGTGTGCCTGAGGTAGGAGAGGGGGAGCTGGAGGATGTGTCGGAGGATGGCTGGGATGAGTCTGTGAGAACTGAAGAGAGGAAGGAAGGGGAGGAAGACTTGGCACAGGCGGCAGAGGTAGTTGGAGGGGAGAAGTGGCTATTGAGGGCACTGCAAAATGTCGCGGCCGAGGAACTGGGCGAGATTGACTTCCGGGTGATCAGTGAGGAATTCTGGGGGAGAGTGCTGTGAGGGGAGGAGGTTGTGAGGAAGCTGAGGGATGAGATGATGGCAGCGCTTCTGGAGGCAGAGGAGTATGAGGTCACAGAGGCAAGGGAGGCGACACTTTTGGGGATTGCTAATGAAAGGGCTGCTTATCTTTGGGGGCCGTGGAAGGGACTGGAAAAGTGGCAGGTGGTGTGCGAGGAGCATCGGGCAACCATGGAGATGGTAGATGGTGAGGACTGTGCAGAATTATTGGCAGCTCTGAATGAACAGCAAAATGTGGAAGCTGAGATTGTGGCAGAATGGAACTTGGATATGGCTGGAGAGGAAGTGAGCATGGAATTGTAGATGTGAAGATTCAACCTTTTTTATATAATTCCCTATAAATAGTACAACCAACATTTTCTCAATGAACGTCAATGGGCTTAGGGGGACAAGGAGACGACATATGATTTTTGGATGGCTGAAGAAACTGGAGGCTGATATCTTCTTACTTCAGGATGTACGGTGTGAGGGGGAGGAAGATGGACTGGAATGGACTAGAGAGTGGGGTGGGGAGGCGGTTTGGCAGGGTAAAGTGGGAATCCTGGTTAGGAAGGGGAGAGGGGACATTGCGGACACTGGACATTGGGGTAGTAGATTAGTGTGGGGGACATGGCGGAGGCCTGGATGGAACTCACTAATGGTGGGATCCTGTTACTGCCCGGCTGAGAGGGGGACCCAAGTGGCATGGATTGGAGATCTGCGGGACTCTGGACTCTTGGTTGAGGCTGGGTTGGACTGTCTGGGGGGTGATTTTAATATGGTACGGGAGAGCAGACTGGATAGAATGGATGGGGGATGGGGTATGGCAGGGAGGAGTGGGGGATTGGAGGAATGGGAAGAGGTGGAACGGCTCAGTTCTCTGGTGGATGCCATGCGACTTCAGGATGGTGATCGACGTCTATATACACACTGGGTGGGCGGGCTGGGTACTAGGATTGATTGGGTTCTGACTGCTGAGTGCTGGGGACATACCGTTTGGGAGATGATGGAGGTCGAGTGGTGTCCATGGTCAGATCACTGGGGTATTCGAGGAGGTGGGAGGTTTGGAGGGAGTGGAGAGGGGCCAGGACATTGGCGGCTGAACTCTTCGCTGCTGGATGAGATGAATCTGTGGAATGAGTGGGTGATGGAGG
>RBNI01007060.1:0-10697 GCA_003990745.1 Jimgerdemannia flammicorona | reverse complement strand
AAGGTACTGGGGAAGGCTACAGGACAGCAGCCTCATGGGGGTGCCTCTCTGGAGGGCCTTAGGGGTGGAGCTGGGGGGGTAGCGGCTGGGGCGGGGACTGCTGATGGGGGCGTGATGGGTGATCTGGAAAAAAATCTAAATGGGACTGCTGATGGTATACTGAGCAGTGGGAAGGGTGCGAGGGCCGGGGACCTGGCGGATGGTGTAACGGGGCTGGCCATGGCTCCGTTGCTCAAAAAGTCGATCTCAGAATTTGCAGTCACGATGTATTTCTGGGGCTTGGCGGTGACGGCAAAAATGGTTCTGGGGCTGATCACGAAGCAGATGAATGGTGCGGTGTCCGTGAAGTTCCTGAAAGGCCTGGAAGGGGTAGAGGTGAGATTTGAGAAGGCTGGGCCACTGGAGGAGGCTTTGAAGGTGGGGATGACAGTGGGCAAGGTGTGCATACCGATGGTGAGATGTCTGCAGTGGGACCCGAGAGTGGTGCAACTTCTGGTGAAAGGAGTACCCACAGTTACTATGGTGGAAACGAGGAAGAGAGTTGAGGATTTCATGGTGGAGTTTGGTGAGGTGGTTGATATTGGGTTCAGAGTGTGGGAAGGAACCTCCCTCCGGACAGGGGATGTGGATGTCAGGATTAGGTTGGCTGGATGGGAGGCGACTGGGAAGGCTTGGGACTGGCCTTCAGTGATGATGTGGGGAGCTTTCTTGTGCAAGGTGACGAGAGTGAAGGGGAGCGAGGAGGAGGAGGAGGATTTGCTGGAAGCACTAGAGGAGCTGAGTGGAGCAGTGGAGAGGAGGGCGAGGTCATGGGCGGCATTCGAGGTGGCGACGCATCTTGAGGTGGTTGGAGGAAAGCGAGTCTGCATCAACAAGGAAGTGTGAGAGAGGTCCCAAGGGCGTAGGAGGCAGAAGGAATTGTTGGCAAAAATGGGAGCAGAGGTGACGAGGAAGCCAAGCATTGATGCGACTGCTGGAGGGGCTGCAGAGAGTGTCTGGGCTGCAGATAGTGGGAGGAGTGAGGAGGGAGGGCAGGTGGAGGCCAAGAAGGGGCCGAGCAAGGATCCTTATGCGGATGGCATATTAGAGATTTGGGAGGAGACCTGGGCGAACTCACCTTCACCCTCTCCCCTTATCAGAAGGGGTCCGGCGGCGAGAGGTAGGGCTGGGGAAGATGTGCTGATACACGGTGCTCAACAAGTGCACTTTGGAGTACCAAATGTGGAGAAGGGGGGATTGGTGGAGGCGACTGGGGAAGAGGAATTGGTAGATGTCCCAGAGGAGGGATGGAATGAGTCGGCGAGTGTAGGGGCTGATACTACAATGTTGGATGGAGGGCAACCAGCTACCCCAGGAGGGAAGGTGGTGGGGAACCTGCTCTGGATATGCCAGATGATGAATAACTTGGTGGCGGAAGAGCTGGGGGAAGTAGACCTCCGGGCGATGAGCGACGAGCATTGGGCAGGGATCCTGCAGGGCGATGGAGTGGAGACAGCATTGAAGGCCGAAATTTTGGCAGTGTACTTGGAGGAGGAGGGGTATGAGGTCGATAAGGAGAGGGAAGCTGCTCTGGCTATAGTGGCGGGTGAGCGGGCTGCCCACTGTTGGAATAAGAGACATGGGCTGCAGCTATGGCAGGAGGCTTGCGTGGAGTACCGTGAGGAGTTTGAGGAGAAGGAGGATGTGGAGATGGCTGAGATTCTAGCTGAATTGGAGGCCAAGAGGGCCGAGGAAGCTGAAGTTAGTGCTGAGCGCGACCTGGACAGGGCACAGGAGGAAGGGGCCATGGAGCAGTAGAGGACTCATCTGAAACGATATAATATTCCTTATGAACAGTATAACCAATATTTTTTCTTTGAACGTGAATGGGCTGCGGGGCGATTATTGGCGTAAGAACATTTTTACTTGGCTGAAGAGATTGGAGGCTGATCTCTTCCTATTGTAGGATGTCAGATGTGACGAGGTCTTAGATAAACTGGATTGGACGAAGGAATGGGGCGGTGAAGCGGTTTGGATGGGAAAGGTGGGAATTCTGATACGGAAAGGCAGAGGGGAGATTAGGAATGTGCAGAGCTGGGGAAATAGACTGGTCTGAGGTGAGTGGATATGTACTGGATGGGAGCCGATTACAGTGAGATCTTGTTACTGCCCCGCTGTGAGGGGTGAATGTGTAGACTGGGTGGAGGGTCTTCAAGAGAGTGGGATGCTCGCAGAGGCTGGAATAGATGTGTTGGGTGGAGACTTCAATATGGTTCGGGAGGTACTGTTAGATAGAACAGATGGCGGACGTGGAGTTGAGGGTCGGAGCGGAGGACTGGTGGCATGGGAAGAAGTCAAAAGGTTGAGTGCTCTGGTGGAGGCAGATAGGAAGTACTGGGGAGATAGGAGGGTATATACACATTGGGCAGGAGGTTTGGGGACAAGAATTGATTGGATTCTGATGGCCAGCTGCTGGGGCTTGGATGTTTGGAGATCACTGGAGGTGGAGTGGTGTCCTTGGTCAGATCACTGGGGGATTATTGGACAGGGTCATTTTGGGGGAAGCAGGGATGGGCCTGGACATTGGTGCCTCAATTCCTCCTTGTTAGATGATAAATTTTGGTGGGATGGTTGGGCTGCGGACATTCAGCTACAGATAGAGAGTTGGAGGCAGGAAGGTACCCCAGTTGATATTCGGTGGATGCAAATGAAGGCATTGGCTAAAACGTATTGGAGTGAGGCTGGCAAGGTGGCTGGGCAACAGAGGAGGAGAAAAGTGTTATGGGCTTCTAGTCGATTGTCTAGGCTCTTAGAGGATTGGGTGAGACTGATGATGTTGGAGGGTGAGGAGAATTAGAGGTCCATACGAGTGAAAAAGGAGGTTGTTGAACTGCAACAGGTGCTGCGAGAGGAGGAAGAGGTGAGGGTGAGAGGCTTGGCAGCTAGGTTATGGTGGCAGGGTTTGGAGGATGGAGAGAGGCCCTCTAAGTTCCTCACAAGAGCTCTGCGGGTAAGGAGAGTGCAACAACGATGGGAGGGGGTCCTCGATTCAGATGGGGTCCTGGTCCAAGGAATTCATGAAATTCTGGGTTCTTTGAAGGAGCACTGGAGTGGATTGTGGAGTGAGGAGGAGGATGGGGTAGATGCTGATGCGATTGGCCATGCATTAGAAGATTGGCGACCCCCACAGGTAGATGGGATGGATGACTTGGTATTGCCAGTCCAAGAGGAGGAGATCCACCAGGTTCTTGCCGCAACAACCTCAGGTACGGCGCCTGGAGAAGATGGTCTGCCCTGGGATTTTTGGAAGAGGATGGTTAGGATCCCGGGAGTATTGGGGGAGATGATGGCACTGTGTGACCTTATTCTACAGACAGGGAGATGGGTGGGGGAGCAGGATCTAGGGCTGGTGACATTACTCTACAAGAACAGAGGAGGGCGAGAGGACTGGAAGAATTGGAGGCCGATAATGCTCCTGGATATGGACAGGAAGTTGGTTACTAAGGTGGTAGTTGCGAGGCTACAAAAGGTGGCACAGCAAATACTGGGCATTGAGCAGCGGGGTTTTGTAGGGGGATGGCTCATTAGAGATGGCACAGCCTGGGTGCATGGCGTTATTGAGGGGGCACGGGCTTGTGGATTGGATGGGCATCTGGTCTTCTTAGATCAGGAGAAGGCTTACGACCAGGTGAGGCAAGGTTGGCTGGCGAAGGTTTTGGATAGGGTTGGGGTTCCACACCAGTTCCGTTCAGCTATGGTCAGTCTACTGGAAGGGAGTCGGGCGGCACTCATATGTAATGGACATCATGGGGTGGCCTTTCCCCTGGGCAGGGGGGTACCCCAGGGGGACCCGCTGTCCCCCATTCTATATGCTCTTTCTCTGGAACTACTATTGGACAGAATCAGGAGGAAGATAGTAGGGCTCTCTATTTTTGGCATTGAATGGAAGGTGGGGGCCTTTGCTGATGATATGGTGGTCGGATTGGGATCGATTGCAGATATTGAGGAACTTAAGGGGACAATGGAGTGGTATGAGAAGAATTCTGGGGCGCAACTTAATTGGCATAAGTACGAAACAATGGTGCTTGGCAATGGTCTGGTGGGTGGGGAGATTATCGGAACAGTTGTCCCTGTGGGAGAGGTAGTGTGGTACTTGGGGATATATCTTTCAGTATATGGGTCAGTACTACCCAGGCATTGGTGGGAGCAGCAGGTTGTTATATGGGGAGAGGCCCTGCGGAGTTGGGGGGGCCATCATCTGTCCCTTGCAGGGTGTGTTACAATTTTGAACATTTACTGGCTGCCGAAGCTATGGTATTTGGCGTACCATCTGAACTTTCCACCCTGGGTGGTGAGGAGGCTGTTGAAACTTGCCAAGGGATGGATCTGGGCTGGGAGGAGGAGTCAGATAGGCTGGGAGGTCTTGTCCCTACCAGTGGCGAGCGGCGGACTGGGACTGGTTAATTTCCCAAAGAGGCTACACTGCTTAAGGGCTTGGTGGTTGAAGAGAGCTGTAGAATTGAGAGGGGGTGGTTGGGTTCCCCTTTTGCAGAAGGTTTGGGAGCGGCGGTCTGCACCTCGGGGTTCGACTGGTGATCTCCTGTCCTTGGTTGGACTTCGGAACACTGCTCGACTGCGATTTAGAGGCTTCTGGTGGGGGATAGCAGAGGGAGCACACTGCATCGGGATCCATTGGCGGGGAAATGAAGGGGAGGCAGACTGGGACCCAGGGATGTGGAGATGGGATCGGGTACTACTGGGCGGGGTCCCATTGCTGGAGTTTGATATTAGTGATGGAATAGACTACCAGAGGGGACCAGGCCAGGATCTGTGGCCCAGTGGTTGGCAGGGTGTCGGAATTGGCGAGGAGTGGGACTGGCAGAGTATCTGGGCATGGTGTGCTGAGGTGAAGAGATGGCTACCGCCAAAGTATTGGGTGACTTGGTGGTGCATGTTGAGGAGGAATGTCATGCTCAATTACCACTCGGGTCACCTTGTCGAGGGGGGAATTTTTGACTGTGAGGAGTACTATAATGTGGGTCAGGAAGGGGGTTACGTACAGATGCCAGAACATTGGTTAGGGGAGTGTAAGGTACTTAGTAGCTTTTGGCAATCTGTAGAGAACCTTTTGGGGGTGAGGGGCAGGGTTTCTGGTATGCAGGGGAGGTGAGAGGACTTGAGCGACAGACTGGTGGGGGGGGTGGGAAAGGAGTGGCTCACGCTTGGCTGGGCACTGGCCATTTGGGTAGGGTTGGCCGGACACTGGTTATTTGTTTTCGAGGAGGGGAGGAGACTGGGCCTGGAGGTCTGGCTGAGGCAGTGGCGGAGTCTTATGGAGGATACCTTGATGGGCTGGTGGCTTGGTTGGGGGATACAGAAGGGTCAGAGGCGTAATCTGGTAGAGAAAATTTGTAGGCAGAGTGGGGGAAGGGTGAGCATTATTGGGGAGAAAGTGGCCTTTACTGGGGTTGGGGTGGGGCGAGACCCTCCCAGGGGGATTGGATAGTAGGTGGAAGACTGTATATTTAACTATAGACTGGTAATAAATGGCGGAGTCCAAGTGACTATAAAAAAAAAAAAAAAAAAAAAAAAAAATAGAGGGACACACATTCCCTGACAAGATGAATCCAGTACACTCCCAAGCAACCAACCAAAGTTGGGAAACCATCATCTTGCTGAAAGGAACTATCATAGGATACCTGGTACCTTTTCTCAACTGAACTTATAGAGAAGTTTATGAACTAAACCTATTGGGAAACAGCAAAAGGTCCCAGAAGAAAGGAAAGGCCCCTCTGTGACCCAGGAGACAGTGAAGCCTTCCACCAACATTGGAGAAGAATTGACACTCCAACAATAGCAATAACTAGTAGAACTTCTCAACAAATATCAAGATATCTTTATTACTAATTATAGCAATCTGCCATACAACCTATCATATCACCATAGCATAAATACAGGAAATGCCACACCCATCTAGCAGAAACCCTATAGAATACCCCATCACTTGAAAATATTCGAAAAAGAGTATATTCAAGAACTCTTAGACAATAGAGTCATCCGACCCTCTACTAGCCCCTGGGCCAGCCCTATACTTATTGTACCAAAGAAAGGAGGATGGTGACTTTGCATAGATTACAGGAAACTCAATTCAGTCACTGAAAAGGATACCTATCCTTTGTTCAGAATTGATGACCTTTTGGATCAGTTACAAGATACCAGATACTTCAGCAGTATGGACCTCTTTGCAAGATTCCACAAGATTCCCATAGACCCCAAGAACATTCAAAGACAGCCTTCCTTGCTCTAGAAAAACTGTTTGAATATCTCTGAATGCCCTTTGGACTTTGCAATATACCCCCCCCCCCCACCTTTCAGAGGATGATGAATTCAGTCTATGCCCCCTTGATCCACTACTACCTAATTATATACATAGATGATTCCAACATCTACTTAGCAAATTTTGAAGAATACCTACACCATCTAGAGGAATTCTTCAAGCTCACCCACAAGAACCACTTGAGACTGAATACAAAGAAATACTACTTTGGAAAACAGAAACTTGAATTTCTTGGATTCATAGTTTCAAAAGAAGAAACTTATGCAGACTCAAAGAAAACTGAAAAGATTAACAATTGGCCAGCACCCAAGACCCTGAAGGAAACATTATCATTCCTGATACTGGTATCCTACTACAGAAGATTTATCAAGGACTTTGCTCAAATTGCTGCCCCAATCTGAATTCTTCTCAAGAAAGAAGTGCCATTCAAATAGACAGAATCACAAGAAAAAGCCTTCAAAGAACTCAAGAACTGCATGACTACAGTACCAATCCTTGTGTGCCCCAATCTACAGAAGTCATTTATCTTATCTATAGATACTTCTAAAGATAGCATTGGAGCAGTTCTAGCCCAAAAAGGACCTGACCAACAACACTATGTGATAGCTTATGCAAGCCAAGCTACCAATCAGCAGCAGATGAACTATGGTAGCACCAAACTGGAATGCCTTGCAGTCATATGGGTGGTCACCCTGTTCAAGCATTACCTCATTAGAAAAAGGTTCACCCTGATCACAGACCATACAGCCCTCAAATGGCTATTTAACCACAAGAAACCTACCAGAATTCTAGCCCGCTGGATCCTTATCCTTCAGGATTACAAAATCACCATCATCCACAAAGCAAGGAAAGCTTACAACAATATTGATATACTTTCCCACCAGCCCCAATGAACCAGAAGAAGGGTGTCCTGAGGAACTATGTAATAGAACGAGGCGCGACGAGCGATCACGTGACCCGGTGAGCGATGACGTCATCACATGAACGAAGCGCGACATATGAATAATGAATGATGAACAATGCGGAAAACGACGCGGAAAACGACGCGAAAAACGATATCCAGCTTATCCCTGACAATTGGCGCCGCAGCAACTGTTACCACAGCAGCTGATCATTGCCTAGTAATTGAGGTCCTGATCACAAAGTTGTTTTTGCCAAAAACCACCTGATAAAGGTCGTGATCACAAACCTCATTATAGTTACCAAATTAGTCACTCATACTTAGTCAGAAATTGCAGACCAACTTGTATAAATACCTCCCAGTTTCCATCCGAAATAAAGCAGTTTTAGTTCAGTCCTTGATACAAGAATCAAGTCCCCCCTCCACACACACATTCTCTTGAGTCTTAGTAATGACACCTAAGTGACTCTAGTGTTTCTGACTAAACTCCAGAAGTCTAGCTAACTTCTGCCAGAACTGAGACTGGTATATAAATCCCCAAAGACTTAAGTAAACCCATTGAACCTGAATTCCAAGGTGAATTCTATCTGTGCACAGCAAAGAACAAGACCCTTGAAAGATAGGGCACACTAGAGAAAGATTTTTGAAACAGAAGGCACTGCAACTATAACTACTTACAAGCAAGTGCTTCCTTAAACTGAAGGCTTTTTGGTACACATTGTGTACTAAGTCTCTAAGTAATAGTCTTACTTCCCCAATTATCCAAAGAATAAAAGAGGGATAGAAGTGAGAATTATTACAACTTGGTAGCAGCAGATTACTAGCCAAGAAGGTACCAAGAACACACTCCTGAGAAGTTGGAACAAGACCAATCTTAGACAGGAGTAATTCCCTGAATCAACTGTGGATTCTCAAACTAGAGCTAGAGAAGCCCTTGCTATTAGGATCAGATGGTACCAGGAAACTACAGACCCAGAGACCCACCAGCTTGTAATTGACCAGACTTACAAGGATCTATACCAGGCTTTTAGGACTTATCACCCAGGACTTAGGAATATAGTTAGCCACTGTAGGTTCTACAAATTTCTCCAAGGACACATTGGAACCACTAGGACTCCAGAATCTACTGCTGTAGCCACCCAGGATTTTCTAGATTATATTACACCCCCTGTTATAAGAGAAGTAGCTGCTGAGTAGATTACCTCTGACAGATATCATCATACCTCTACTAAGACCTCCCTCTACTACAGACTAGTTATATACTATACCTCTGCCATAACCAGGTATGAGAACAAGCAAGCAGGCCACCCATCCCCTACTGCTGAACAAGAAGCAGATTCATCTACTCAGCTGGAGACTGATATTCTCTTTGAAGGATCTAGTCAGTATGAGGATGCACTATCTCATCAGAAAAGGGAGTCAGATGAAGACTCTATAAGTTATCAGTCTGATGATAGCCAATTAGGAATAGCAGGTCTAGGAATCTACCAAGGAACTACAGGTCAAGAAGATCAGATCTCAGAACCAACCCGGCCATCTATACAGAGGTTTGGTTTACCCTCTCTTACAGGACTCTTTGACTTGATATCTGAGAATCAAGTAACCCCAAGTCATACAGCACCACAACCCCATCAGGCGGAACAATCTTCAAGAGAATCTATCCCAACAGACCTACTACCAATAGTCAATACAATAGTAGATGTCAATATTGTAGTACTAACTACCCAGCTAGCTGTACTAGCAGAGATAGTAGGACAGATTGCTGAACAGAACAAGCCAACCAAGACCTTGTGAATCCCAATATTTAGTGGAAAAAACAGTGATATCGAAAACTTCATCAATGCAGTTGACATAGGCTACCAAGCAAACCAATGGAATGATAACTGAGTGCCTATAGGAATGCTTACCAATAACCAGAACAACACCCTTCAACAGCTGTTTTTTTTTTTTTTTTTTTTTTTTTTTTTTTTTTTTTTTTTAACAGACTCATAGTCCCGCGGATTTTTATTGGAAGAGAACCTAGACTATATAGGCCAAAACCCTCCCCCACTACCCACCGAACTTTATCCTTTCATTTTTCTTTTTTTTTTTTTTTTTATTTTTTTTTTTTTTAACAGACTCATAGTCCCGCGGATTTTTATTGGAAGAGAACCTAGACTATATAGGCCAAAACCCTCCCCCACCACCCTCTGAACAATATCCCCCATTAACCTAGGCTACTAAATTGTCCAGCAGTCCCACCGCTCCAGCTATGCCTGTCGAACACCGGCTAAGTCAACCCCTACGACATAGACTAGACTTGTCTGCTCACCAGGGCTAGATCATTGTTTACATATGAGAGCACACCTACGCGTCAGATCTAGCAGCGCCGGGACTGAATAAAGAATAGCCCCCCAAACCCCAAAGGAAAGCCCGAGGCAAATAAAAAACCCCCCAACCAACCAATAGAGAGCAAAGTGGATTCAAAGCGGATGAGTAAAGAACTTACATGCAGCACCTTCCCCAAAGGACTTACACATGGGCTAGGGCCTGAAAAGACCCCACTCCCACTCCCTGAGCCTGCAGGCCTCAATCACATTGCCATGTCAGCTCCCGGTTCCAGTCGGGTACTGCCAAATGAGGAAGGTCCCACTCCCCAAGCCTGCGGGCCTTGATTGTGTTGCCATGTCAGCTCCCGGTTCCAGTTGGGTACAGCCAGGATGCCAGCCCCTGCACCACCCCACCCCCCACCTGCCAATCGAAAGGCTCCATTGAAATATTGTCTGCCCCAGCCCCGATGACCGCCCCCAGCCTGGCACCCCACTGGTTCACCATAATCACCCTTCCTCCTATCTGTGATGGCCATCTCCCCTCCCATCCTGACATCACCTGAAAAGCAGTCACCTATGCCAGAACCATGCTTGCCGAGAAGCTCACCAAAGCCAGAGGGCCCCACCACAGACACTGAGAACCTGCAGGTAACCTACACTGAGCACTTGATGCCCAAGGTCGGCTGACTCCCTACATAGCCCAAGATATACTGAGACAACACCTTGTTGGCGATGGCAAAAGGAAGAAGGTGCCGCACCAAAATGGATGTACTCCAGACGTAGCTGAAGATACCAGAAACCGCGAAAA
Organism: Jimgerdemannia flammicorona; assembly: GCA_003990745.1. Taxonomy (NCBI): domain Eukaryota; kingdom Fungi; phylum Mucoromycota; class Endogonomycetes; order Endogonales; family Endogonaceae; genus Jimgerdemannia; species Jimgerdemannia flammicorona. Next base: position 363 of record RBNI01007060.1, on the reverse strand, counting down.
AGTGGAGAAGACACCAATCGGATACCGATAAAGGGGCAACTTATCACTATTGCCCTCCTCCCACTATGCCCATGCAGGCACAGCAAACCTGTAATAGAACGAGCGAACGGATGGGATGCGACGAACGACGAACGACGAACGACGAACGATCACGTGACCCGGCGATGACGTCATCATACGATCGAGCGCGGCATACGAATTACGAATGACGGACGATGCGAAACGACGCGGAAAACGATATTTAGCTTATCCCTGACAAACGGCGCCGCAGCAACAGTTGCCACAGCTGCTGATCATTGCCTAGTAATTGAGGTCCTGATCACAAAGATATTCTTTATCCAAAACCACCTGACAAAGGTCGCG
>RBNI01007059.1:0-10700 GCA_003990745.1 Jimgerdemannia flammicorona | reverse complement strand
AAATCAAATATTCAATTCATACTCCTTTCTCTATTACCTTACTAGTCACAAGATTTAGTAGACAACCTTCTGAGTCCTCTTTCCTCTATTATTATCTCCTCTACCTCAGGTTGGTTTGCTGTATCTATATGGGTATGATGAGAGGAGGATAATGGTGATGAGTTGCCTCTTTATCAGTATCAGATCAGTGTCTTCTTTACTTTTTCATAGATTCTGATACCTTCAGCTGCATTTGGGGTATTCTTGTTTTAGTGCAATATCTTCTTCCTTTTACTATTACCAACAAGGTATTGTCTTAGTATATTATAGGTTATGTAGAGAGTTAGCTGACCTTGGGCATCAAGTACTCAGTATAGGTTACCTGCAGGTCCTTGGTGCCTATAGTGGGGCCCTCTGGCTTTAGCAAGCTTCCCAGTAAGTACAGTTCTAGTATAAGTGACTGTTTTTCAGATATTGTTGGGATGGGAGAAGAGATAGCTATCACAGATAAGAGAAAGGGTGATTATAGTAAACTAGTAGAGTATATAACTGGAAATAGTCATTAGAACTGGGGTGGATACTACTTTGGTGGGGCCTTTTGATTGATGTGAAGTGGTTAGGTAGTAGGTATCACTCTTGGCTTCTTTTGGCAATTTGGTAAGTTGGGTCCCAGTCATTGGGGGGGGTTGGGAGGCCCAAGGCTATCTATTTCAAGCATCTTGGCTATACTTAACTGAAACTAAGAGCTGATATGGTAATGTGATCAGACTTACAGACTTAAGTAGTGAGATATTGAAGATCTCCTCCCACCTTATGTATAAGTCCTCTACTTATCTCATCTGGGAGAACTAGACTCTATCTACCATAATATACTTTGATGAGGGTTTTTTCTTTATCTGTTATTCTCTTTGAGGTGGCAGGGGCTATTCTATTCAGCTCAGGTATGGTCTTGTATATACATTGGGGTCTTGAGTATATACTTTCAGTTATTAGCATATGGCTGAGTTCTCTCTAGTAGTAGAGAGAGCATGGTATGCAGAATGAGATATAGGCCAACATAGGTTCTGCTGTATCTGATATAGTTGAGCTATTGAATAATAACTAGCCTAGGTTAATGAGGGGGCAGTGCTTGATGGGTAGTGGGGGAGGGTTTTGGCCTATATAGTCTAGGTTCTTTTCTAATAAAAATCTGCAGAACTCTGAGTCTATAAAAAAAAAAAAAAAAAATAGTAAATTGAGAGAAATAAAAAAGAAGAAAAAAAAATTAAATATATTTTTATATTATTATGATATCAGAATATCTCTATGAGTTTATAATAAAAAATATTAAACTTTTTAGATAAGAAATAAGTGTAAAATTAAGATTTTAAATAAAAAAAAAAGTTATACATATTCTTAGAGAAAAATCTACAGAATTTGGCAAAATCAATTTAAATTTTCTATTACTATTACTTAAAAGATTGAAATATACTAATTCTATATAACTTTAAGATAGTAGATTTAAGAAGCTGAGATAATAACTATAAGAATCCTGCTTTATAAGCTTATTAAAACTAATGTTTAAAAAATATTGAGCTTATTATAGCAAATGCTTGAGCTTATTAAAATAAATACTCAAGCTTATTATAATTAATGCTTATAAATAGAGTATTAATCATAAGGTCTAATACTTTTAAATAAATTGAATCAATTTGAATTAAATTAAATTGAGAGTTATTTGAATTAAATCAAATTAAATTTAAATTGAATTAAGAGTCTAATTTGAATTCTATTTTTCAAAATATAATAACTTGATAAAAATATATCCAAATTTAATAATCTTTAGCTTGTTAGATTTCTCTTATATAGGTGAATCTAACAAGCTAAAATATGGTAAATTTGGATATATTTTTGTCAAGTTATTATATTTTAAAAAATAGAGTTTAAATTAAATCTCAAATTAAATTAGTCTTTAATTCAATTCAAATTGAATTGAATTGAATCTTTTTTATTTTTATTTTTTTTTTTGTTTTACAGACTTAGAGTTTTGCAGATTTTTATTAGAAAGAAACCTAGACTATATAGGCCAAACCCCTCCCCCACCATCCATCAAGCACTGCCCCCCTATTAACCTAGACTAGTTATTGTCCAGCAGCTTGACCATACTAGATACAGCAGGACCTATAGTGGCCTGCATCTTATTCTATACACCATACTCTCTCTATCACTAGGGAGAACTCAGCTATATACCAATGACCAAAAGTGCATACCTGAGACTCCAATGTATATATTAGACTATGTCTAAGCCAAATAGAATAGCTCCTATCACTCCAAGAAAGATGATAGGCAAAAAAAAAACCCTTATCAAAGTATATCATAGTAGATAGGGCCTAGTTCTCTCAGATAAGATGAGTAAAGAACTTATATGTAAGGCAGGAGGAGACTCTCAATACCCCACTACTTAAGCCTATAGGTCTCAATCATATTACTGTATCAGCTCTCAATTTCAGTTGAGTATAGTCAAGACATCTGAAATAGGTAGCCTCAGGCTCCCCAACCCCACCCAATGATCAGGACCTAATCCCACATATTGCCAAAAGAAGCCATGAGTGACACCTACTATTTAACTACTCTATACCAATCAAAAGACCCCACTGAAGCAATATATACCCTAGCTCTGACAACCACCTCCAGTCTGATACCCTATTGGTTTACTGTTATTACCCTTTCTCTTATCTGTGATAACCATCTCCTCTCTTATTCTAACAACACCTGAAAAACAATCACCTATTCCAGAACCACACTTACCAGAAAGCTTTCCAAAGCCAGAGGGCCCCACTACAGATACTGAGGACCTGCAGGTAATCTACACTAGACACTTAATGCTCAAGGTCAGCCAACTCTCTATGTAATCTATAATGCTCCAAGACAATATCTTATTGGTGACAGCAAAAGGAAGAAGGTGCTATACCAAAACAAGTATACCCCAGATGCAGCTGAAGGTACCAGAATCTATGAAAAAGTGGAGAAGACACTAATCTGATACTGATAAAAGGACAACTCATCACTATTGCCCTCCTCTCACTATGCCTCTATAGGTATAATAAATCAACCTGGGATAGAGGGGATAATAATAGAGGAAAGAGAACTCAGAAGGTTGTCTACTAAATCTTGTGACTAGTAAGGTAATAGAGAAAGGAGTATGAATTGAATATTTGATTTGATTCATTAGGAGCACTAATAAGGTCATTAATAAGTACTAATGGCTTAATATTCAGATTTTGAATAAAAAAGAGCTACAACTACTATAAAAAACCCTTTACTACTATTTTTTATTATTACTCTTTATCTAATCTTCCAAATCCTTCAAATTCTCCAAACACTTCAATTATTATTTTTTTTTTTTTTAATAGTCTCTTGGACTTCTTTATTATCTAAAATTATCTAAATATATTAACAAATATCACATATCACTACAACTACTAAAAATGTTAGAAAGAAGTTAACTGACTACTCTAAGAGCCAATCAACTAACACTTTTCTTCTATCAGACCTCTCTATCATCTAATACTAGATATTTTTTGACTCTACTATATAATATTCTGCACTTTCCACAAGATCCCCAACTGATACTACTTCCCCTGATACCACTACCCTTATACTATCTCCTAAAGGAGCCACCTTCACTGTTCTACTAATTTACCAATTTCCATCTATGGATCCTGCTCAAACACCTATTACCAATATATAGCCATTAGGACTCAGACTTCTAAGACTCAACCCAAACTACTTCAAATGTCACCAGTCACTCCACCAGTCACCATTTAATTACCAGACCTGTAGGGTCCCCTGACCTCCTACTCTCAAAGCTCTAATAACTTTCTAAAGTCTGCTAGTATCCTTTAACCTCAGGACAAGCTACCAGAATATGCTCCAGCATCTGAACCACCTCTCTATCTATCTCACAATACCACTTACAATCCCAACAACTATTCACTTCCATCCATCTTATCTGGTAATCCAGTATCATATTCTTCCTCAGAAAGTACCACCATATCACCTAGTACTTAAGAGGTACAATCTTAAGCAAAGAGATTCCCCAACTCTAGATATATCTCTACTTCTAGTCTTTACCAAAGCCAGCCTTTTGCCAACCTACCAGCTACCTCTCAAGAGGGCCAGGTATGATCCATTCTATTGTCTCAACCAGCAAGTACTCCTTCAAGTAATGGCCACCAATGCAGAGGTTCTCTAGTTACTATCACCTCTGCTCTGAGTCCTCACCCTCACCCAACTTTGGTCCTGCCAATTCTATAGCCAGCTAAGCCTCTATGATACTCTACCAGAACTCCTTATACTACAATCTACTGATACTCTCTATCTGAAGCAAACTCTGTATATTCTTCCAAACCTCACTCCAGAGATAGAACCTGATCTTCCAATTGTCTATAGTCAGTCTACCCCAATCTTCCTCTCCCAGCTCTACCAATCACCACCATCACCAACCTCTGAGCACCTTCAACTACTGCTAAAAGTCCACCAATCCCAGGCCTCCATCTACTGTCTGTATTACTAAGATCTTCTAACCAATCTATGGCCACCTCCCTCACTATAGCCAGCTCTCTATTATCTTTTTCAGCCACTGTACCACTTATCCAGAAAAGTCCAGATGATACCCCAGATACTACAACTTGGACAACCAATATATATTCAAAACAACTATCCTGCCCACCAAGGAGAAACTCCTTCCAGACCATCTAGCTAAAGCTCCTTCCCACTTCTGTATTATACTACACCATTACTTCTTTAGCAGTACTGTTCTATATACTGAGAACCAAATACTCAGATATCTAACTATCTTCTCTGTAACTACAGTCTGTCCAAATTATCCATTCTCTCTCAGTCTAGCTTCAAGTTCCATTGTCTCACACTTGTCTCAATTTAACTTCATTCCTATCAGTCTTTCATACTGTATAACCTCTTCTTGTAAGAGATCTACATCTGCTATACAATCCAATCCTACCACTATATCATCAGTAAAAATCTCAAACTTCCAGACCACATCTCCTATCTGCAGTCTAGATATCTGTATCTTCAGCCATATCAGCAGAGACTTCAAAGAGAGTATATAGAAGAGGAGAGAGAGAGAATCACTCTGTAGTACATCTCTCCCCAATGCAAACTTGGGGCCACTCTATCCATTCATCAGTATAGCTGCTTGGTAGCCTTATACTGAGCCCATCAATCTCCCAGCCTCTACTATACTGAACCCTGTCTTCTATAGTACTATCTCTAAATAATTCTACTACACCCTATTATAGGCCTTCTTCTGATCTAAGAAGACCATCTGCCCATCCACTTATTGGCTCTTACAACCTTCCAAGACATTCTACATCTAAGTAATACTATATCTAATCTGCCTCTCTTTGACAAAACTCCACTGTTCCTCATCTACCAGCCTGCCAATTCACTGTTACATCCTCCTAGTCAGAATCTTAGAAACTAACTTTCTATCTACATTCAACAGCATGATGGATCACTAATTCCACCATACTTGTCAATCTCCTTTTTCCTTATACAGTAGGAAAACCAACTCTAAGAAACCATTATCAATCTAGCTATCTTTTTTCAAAACATAGTTCACCATTTCCACTAGCTAGCTACCAAACTCAATCCAAAATTCCTTCCAAAATTCCCAGGGCAGTCCATCCTCTCTAGGCAATAAACTTGTCTGCACTTTTCACAATATCTCTAACACCTCCTCCAAAGATACTACTCTTATTACTATATTACTTATATTAGGCAATGCTATTACTAACCAATGGCTCACCAAATTGTTATTGTTCTTCTGAAGTATCTCATCCTTCTCAGGCCCCTCTTCATCTTACCAGAGAGTCTACTACTGCTCTGAGACCTCTTCTAGTATTTCTATAATCTCTGAGACCTCAATACTATCCTCTTATAAAAGAGAGATTCAACTGTACCACACTCTTCTGGTCTTCAAGACACCAGATAGATACTTAGTTAGTTGCTCTCTTTCCTCTAGCTATCTAGCCCTTAGCTAGACCAGTAGACCATCCACCACTCTGTCTTCAGCTGTCCTCAAGTCTGACTGTAGCTTGGCCACCTCTATAGCTAGTTGGCAGTGTATCTCTTCAGACAAATTCCCCCCTTCTATCAACTTTAGTTACCATCACAGTCCTTGCTTGACCCTCCTCCTCTTATCTTTCTGCTCCTTCTCTATCATCTCTCTAATATCTCACCAGTAGGCACCTGTCAAGTACTTGAATTTGCCCCACTATTCTACTATTAACTATTCATCATTTTGCCATTGTGTCACCTCTTATCTAGTAATGGCCACAAACTGTTCTCTCTCTATTTTCCTCCTGAGTAAGACTACATTGAGACACCAGCACCCTCTACTATCACTAACTGCTTGGAATCTACCACACACCTCTACCCCCCAATGATCTGACCAAGAGCACTACTATATCTCTACAATGTCCAGCACATTACTCCAACTCTTAGCTACTAATACCTAATCAATTCTTGTCTCCACTAACCCATCACCAACAGGATACCACTAAGTAAAGGGCTCTGATTTATCTCCCTGATGCTGACAGATACCATCAATCAATCCTATATCATATTCCACCTGAAGCCATTGAGACAGTCTAGCCAAGACTACCACTCTTATCCCACCATTAGACCTGTCAAGTATTCTATTATATACCATATTGAAGTTCCTCTCAAGAATGTCTATTTCTACTACCTTCTGACCTTTCCAAGCCAGCCAATTCTCCATCTATTACTTTTGCTCTCTGCCAACTACTGAGAGATAAACAGAGCCTACTATCAGTCCATCACCTACCTCTCCTTACAATCTACCCCACACTAATCGGTATACCCACCTGTCTATTCCAATCAGTTCTACCATACCAGTCTTTGCTTTATTCTTTATAGTCCTTCTCACTATAGATCTGAATATTCTAGAGAAATACAATATCATATCTCTTGACCCTAAGTTATCGAAATAGTCACCACTACTTAACCCCATTATGCAGTCTATTGATATTAAGTAATAAAATATATAAACTGTTTATTATTATCAGAAAAATTGTTTAAAGCTCTGCTGGGACTACCACTACCTTCTCAGCCCTATCTCTGACAATTTTCTTCTAATCCTTACAAATAGCTCTCTAGATATAATTGTTATTTATACTATCACAGAAAAAGTCCACTTACTCAGATGTCATCTTTCTAATAGCTGTCATTCTCTCCTCATCAATCTCATCCTTTAAAAGTACTACCACCATTGCTATTACTAGCTTTAGTCTCTATATTGCAATATTAAGAAACCCCTTTCATACCTTCTGAGAACTATGAAATATATCTACTTCCTTGATGTTCTCTTCTACAAGTTCCTCAAATATAGCCTAATACCAATTATCTGCTATAGCCACTAAGGGTCTAGGAGTAGCAGGCCTAGGGACTCTGTCTAGCTTCTGCAGCAACTCTTTATTAGCTGAGATATCTGAGGCCACCTCTACCAAGTCATCCTCCTCAGTAACCTTCTCCAGCCATACCACCTCATCTACCTCAGAGCACTCCTAATATATGTTTAATACCCCAGTCATATAGGTGTCCTCTATCTGAGTCTCAGGGATAACTTCAACAATATCCTCAAAACTTCCTACTCTAATCTCCTCCTTATCAGCCTACTTCTCCTTCACCAGAGTATGAACTGAGCTCTCTACACTACTCAGTTATCAAAAAAAATACCTCAGCTACTTCCACCCTTTCCATCTGATTCTTAGCAGTCTCAGTCCTTACTACCTCCTCTACTACTGACCCTTGGAGGACCATCTGCAGGTGCTCTCAATTCTCCTTTCTCCACCACCTCCTCTTTCTATCAGCCTCAATCTAGATCCAATCCTTGGCAAACTCCTCTCATTTCCTCTTCTGCAACTCTTTTGCTACCTTCCTCTTCTCTAAGATGATCAATATCTCTTTCTCCTCCTGCTCAGACTCTTTTCTTCGCCATACCTTGCACTCCTATTCTCTAATCTAGATCACCTCAGGCTAGTCCTGTCTTAGCCCAGTTGTCTTCTTTTTTACCAGCTATAACATTATCTCACAATTATCATTCCTCAGCTTTATATCTTCCCAGAATATAAACCTGAAGTCAACTATCTCACCAAAGCTCTCTAGTACCTTAGTTACTATTGCTTTGATCTCTTATTAACTCAAGGTTGGCAGACCCTCAATCATCAAGTATACTATATATGAGTCCCACCTCAGATATCTCACCATCTCCACCTTGATGTTCTTAACTATCAGCCCTTTCTCCAGAGCCTTCACCATAGCATTCTCTTCAATAAAGTCAACCTCCACTGCCTCCACCAATAGAATAAACTTCAAAGACTCAGCTTCTGCAATATCTTCACCCACTAGCTACAGAACCTCTCTGACTAACAGCCCAAGTCTCAAGAAGTTAACAGAGATAGCTTATATTGATACAGACTTATGAAAGAATGGGTGCACCACTAGTTAACCTGTCCCAGCTACCAACATCACCTTCTCTTTACTTTCAAAAACTCCTGACATAACTCCACTAGTCACAGCCATACCACCAGCAGTCACTCCCCCAGCTATTTGTCTAGCTCCAAAAGAACTAGTCCTGGCTATCATACCACCAGACCCTGCCCCCTACCAGGCACCTGGCCAGTCATCTGACTAGTCACCTGACTTCTCTTTCTGTCAATACTACATCTTCTCTACTCTACTCCCATGGACCTAACAGCAGCCCTCCTGCCCCCCACTATAGTATATATATCAGCTTTTGACACCAATAGGCCTCCTCTGACCACCTGTCCCATTAGCAGCAGTACCAGCTCCCACAACTACTACAAAGCTCTTGAGTAGGCCCAAGCCAGGCCTCCTCCTCTCTAAGTGCTTAGAGTCAGAAGAATTCTAGCTTATCATATGCTCAAAACTTATTAAATTTCAATAAAACTTATTTAAAATAGTTACCAGACTCCTACTACACTATACATATCTTATTTGCTGAAGTGAAAACAGCCAAACATATTGTTTTTTGCCAAAAAATATATATGTAGCTTAGCTTACTCTATATTGTTCAAACACTTCAATCTCACCTATCTCACTTCTCTAATTTATACTCTAATTTCACCTATTTTATAATATCTCAATCAAACCTATACTTTATATATAAGTAAAATTTATCTTATCTGATAATCTATATTTAAATATAGAATATACTAATAACTACTCATTATACTTATCTTCTATTATCAAATAATCAAGTACAAGATATATTAGTGATGATTTATCATTTTTCTCTTCTTGAAGAGAGGGAAATAAAGTTAAAAAAAGACTATTTAGACTAGAAATATATAATGAAACTTGAAATACTTCATTATATCCTTATTAAGTATATATAATTAAGTAAGAAATAATATAAATATACTATTGAAAAAATCTCTAACTACTTGAGATTTGATCTTGAGATAATGATAATTAGAGATAGATAGAGTTGGGTCTCTTTTTTTACCATCTTACTGGTTATAAGATTTGATAGGCAATCTTTTGAGTCTTCTTTTTTCTACTTTCTTCTCCTTTATCTCAGATTGGTTTGCTGTATCTATAAGAGTATAGTGGGAGGAAGATAATAATGGTAAATTGCCTCTTTATTAGTATCAGATTGATGTTTTCACTTTTTTATAGTTTCTGGTACCTTATTTTAATGCAGTACTTTCTTTCTTTTGCTATCATTAATAAGATATCATTGTGGTATATTATAGACTATATATAGAGTCAGTCAACCTTGGGCATCAAGTGTCAGTATAGGTTATCTACAGGTCTTCAGTACCTATAGTAGGGTCCTCTGAGCTTTGACAAGCTTTCTGGTGAGTATAGTTCTAATATAGGTGACTGCTTTTCAGGTGAAGTTAGGATGGGAGAGGAGGTGGCTATTATAGATAGACAGAAAGATAATAATAGTAGACCAGTAGGATGCCAGACTGGGGGCAGTTATTAGAGTTGATATACATAAGTATTATCTTAGTAGGGTCTTTTGATTAGCTGATAGGAGGTAGAGTAATATAGAGACTTGTATCCTGGCTATATCTAACTAGAACTAAGAGCTGATATAGTAATATAATCAAGATCTATAGGCTTGGAGAGTGAGTTCTCTCTTATTTAGTAATACTTAATTAGAACTGAAAGCTGATATAGTAATATAATCAAGGTCTGCAGACTTAGGAAGTAGGAATAGAACTTATTCAAGCCTTAGCTTATGTATTAGTCCTTTTGAGAGAGTTCTGCATATAAGTTCTTTACTTACTTACTTTAAATCTATTCTGTCTTCTATTGACTGATTGGGGGATTTTCTTTGTCTTAAACCTTTGTTTGAAGTTTAGAGGGCTATTTTTTATTCAGTCTCAGTATTACTAGATCTGATATATAGATGTACTCTTATATATAGTTACAATTATCTAGCTCTAGTAAACAGATAAGTCTAGTCTATATAGTAGGAGTTAGTATATCTGATATATATATATAGTAGAAATAGTGAAACTATAGAATACTTCAATAACTTAGATTAATAGAAAGATAACATCTAGTAGATAGTAAGAGAGAGTTTTGGCCCATATAGTCTAGGTTCTCTTCTAATAAAATCTATAAGATATTGAGTCTGTTAAAAAAAAAAAAAAAAAAAA
>RBNI01007058.1:0-10700 GCA_003990745.1 Jimgerdemannia flammicorona | reverse complement strand
CCCCACCCCCACTTGATGAAAGGCCACTTTGTCTAATACTATCTCAACTTGCCCACCACTCTGTTCACAGCTCCTTTCTATCAGACTTTGATATTGCCCACTCTGGGAACCCCAACCCACCCACCACCCAGTCAGCAGATCCCTCATCAACCTCTCTCACCTTAATAACTTCTCTTGTAAACCCATCTGTTACTCCTCCTTGAAAACAAAAAGCCAATGTCTAGCCAGTCCCACCCACACTACTAAAACCCACTCTACAGTGAGCCAACTATTGTTCATGCCACCCACTAGCTGAGATTTCAAATTCTCCCAACAGTCTCTCACACCATCTGGCCTCCTCTCCACACCCAGCCTTTTCCTTAATTCTATCCAAAAGTCCCCCAAAATCTCACATTCTCCCAGCCAATGTTCTGGCATCTGCACAAATCCCCGAACTTGCCCTATATTATAACACTTCTCACAATCTATTCGGCCACCTTCCACCAGATGCCCTACATGGAAATTCAACATGACATTCCTCCACAGCATCCTCCACCATACTACCCAGAACTTGGGAGGAAGCCACCTCCAAACCTCAGCACTCCACAACCTGACACCTGCTCACCAATCCTTGCCACCTGCCAGCCACTTGGCCAAAGATCCTGACCAAGACCCTGCTGACACTTCACTCCATCCCAAATATCAAACTCAGCAAGCAGAGCACCCCCCAGAAGCAGTCTGTCCTATTGCCACATATCTGGACCCCATATCACCTCACTCTCATTGTCTTGCCAGCACAGGCTGATTCTGTGTACTCCATCTACCACCCCCCACCCCCCACCAAAAGCCCTTAAACTACAGCTGTCAACTTCCATTCAGCCCTACCAAAGAGAGCAAATCTCCTGAGGACCCTTGAGGGGAGGATCTCATCTCTCACATCTTCTGCAACAGTGGCACCCAACCCCCTCCCTGCAGTTCAACAGCTCTCTTCAACCACCAGGCTCACAGGCAGTGCAACCTCTTAGGGAAATCCACAATGCCTAGACCTCCCCTAACCACTGGTGTTGCAAGAGTATCCCAACTGATCTGAGACCTCCTCTCTGCCCAAATACAATCTCTAACCATCTTCGTCAGCCTCTTCACCATCTAAGCTGGGAAGTCTAGATGATAGGCCATGTACCATAGCTTGGAGAACCAGTAGACATTCAGAATTGACACCTGCTCTGCTAGAGAGATATAGTGGCCCCCCCACCCTCTAAGGGCCTCCTTCCAAATAGTCACCCTACTCTTCCACCACACTCATGACAAGATAGATCCATATACAGAAAGGAAGATTCTCAGTTACCACACCACCTCACCAGTAGGGACAATTGTTCCAATGATATCCCCACCCACTAGCCTATTCTCTAGCACTATTGTCTCACACTTATACCAGTTGAGCTTCACTCTAGAGTGTGCCTCATACCATTTCACTGTCTCCTTAAGTGCCTCAACATCTGCTACAGAACTAAGTCCAACTACCATATCATCAGCAAAGGCCCTCACCTTCCACACTATACCATATATAGAGAGCCTGACCACCTTCTGGCAAATCCTATCTATTAAAGATTCAAATAAAAGAGTATAGAGAATAGAGGACAGTGGGTCCCCCTGAGGAACTCCTCTTTCCAAGAGAAACACCAGACCTCAATGACTATTATACATCAGTGCCACCTAACTGCCCTCCAACAGATTCAATATAGAAGCCCAAAATCATGTGGGGACACCAATTCTATCCAACACCTTGCTCAGCCAAACCCACCATACATGGTCATAGGCCTTCTCCTGGTCCAAAAAGACCAATCTACCATCTAGTCCACAAGTCTGGACCCCTTCAATGATGCCATACACCCATGCAGTCCCATCCCTTATAAGCTATCTCTAACAAAGCCCCACTGCTCCTCACTCAGTATCTGTTGAGCAACTTTCTGTAGCCTTGTGACAATCACCTTAGTTACCATCTTTCTGTCCATATCCAGAAGCATGATCAGTCTCCAGTTCTTTCAGTCCTCCCTCCTCTCCTTGTCTTTGTACAATAAGGCCACCAGCTCTAAGTCCTGCTCTCCAACCCACTTGCCATTCAGAAGAATATAGTCACAGAGAGCAGCCATCTCACTCAACACTCCAGGGACCTTTGCCACTTCCAGAAGTCCCAAGGTAACCCCTTTTCTCCTGGCACTATCCCAAGCTTGGTTGCCACAAGGACACTCTGGATCTCCTCCTCTTGGATCAGTTCAATCAAGTCACTAAGCCCCTCTACTTGCAGTGGAACCCACTCTTTCAGTATATTGCCAATCACCTCTTCATCTGCACTCCCTTCCTCCTCACTCCACAGACCCCTCCATCACTTCTTCAGTACTCCCAAAATCTGCTGTATGCTACACACTATGTTCCCCTCAGTATCAAAGATCCCATCCAATTTATTTCACACCCTCCTAGCTTAGAGAAGCCTAGCCAAGTACCTTGTAGACCTCTCATCCTCCTCAAGTCTCTACCACTGCAGTCTGGCAGCCATTCCTTTCAAACAGATCTCCTCTTCTTCTCTCAATATCTGTTGCAACTCCACTACTTCCAATTTCACCCTCACCAATCTCCAATCCTCCACCCCTGCAGAAGAAAGCAAATCAGCCCCTTCCATCTGCAATCTAATTAACTTATTAGAAGCACACCTCACTTGCTTTCCTCTCTGCCTCCCAGTCTCCCTACCAGCTTCCCCCCAATATACTCTCACAGTCTCCTTCAATTACATCCAGTAGTCACCCACAGATGAATCCTCATGTATCTAGTGGGTGATCTTCTCCTGGATTTCCTCCACCCATGGGTCCCACAACCCCTTCTTAGCCAGCAGAGAGGAGTTAAGGTGCCAATGTTTGGGTCCATCTCCACTTCCCCCAAACTGTCCCTGCCCCAACAGCCCCCAGTGATTGGACCATGGGCACTACTCCATCTCTAGAGTCCTCTAAACATCAACTCCCCAAAATTCAGTTGTCAGAATCCAGTCAATTCTCATATCCAGCTCATTCACCCAGTGCATATAGACCCTCTGGTTGCCTCACCATGTCCTCCCCAATATCTCTTAAGGAGCTAAGGTTCTCTGCCTCCTCCCACTTATCCAGACCACCACTCCTCCTACCTGCACTCCTCTTGCCATCAGTTCTATCTAGCTGTGGGTCCCGCACTATATTAAAGTCACCTCCCAGAATATCAATACCCTCCTCCAAGAGAATGCCCTCCTCTATAAGATCCTTAATCCACTCAATCCACTCACCCCTAACAACAGGGCAGTAGCAGGAGCTGACCTTAACTGATTCCCACCATGGCCTATACCATTCTCCCCAGACTAAGCAGTCACCCCAGCTCCTGATTCTGCCAAGATCTCCTCTACCCTTCCTCACCAGAACCACCACTTTGCCAATCCAAGCAGTAGCTCCTCCCCATTCTCTAGTCCACTCCACTTGATCTTCCTCACCCTCATACCATACATTCTGCAGTAAAAAGAGATCAGCCTCCAGTTTCTTAAGCCAAGTAAAAATGTTCTTATGTCACCCAGTACCCCACAATCTATTCACATTCAGAGAGGAAATATTAGTTATACTGTTCATTAGGAATAATGTTGATTATCAATTGCAGCCTCTACAGATCTGCATTCAACTCCTCCTGTGCCAAGTCCAAGTCATGTTCAGCAGCCAGCACCTTCTTCTCAGCTGCTCATGCTTCCAATCCTTCCAGAAGTTCAGCTATTGCCCCATCCTCCTTTTCCTCAAAGACCTCACAATACTCCAGATATACCTCCTGCCAGAGCTGCAAACCATGCCACTCAGCCCAACAGTAGACAGCCCACCCACCAGCAATAACTGTAAGCTCCACCTCTCTCTCCTTATTAATCTCATAGCCCTCCTCCTTCAGGAAAATCACAAGAATCTCTGCCTTCAGTGCCCCCACCACCCCCTCTCTCTGCAGAATTCCTGCCCAATGCTTCTCACTCATCACTTGCAGGTCCACTTCCCCCAACTCCTCAGCTACAAGGTTATCCATCACCTTGCTCATCTACAGCAGGTTCCCCACCTCCTTCCCTCCTGGTATCCCCTGCCTTCCTGCATCCAGCATCATGGTATCAGCCCCTACACTGGCAGTCTCCTCCTATCCCTCCTTGGGATATCCACCAGCTCATCCTCACCAACAGCCACCACCCATCTACCCTTCACCACATCAGGAACCCCAAAGTGCACCCTCTGAGCACTCCACATCAGCTCGTTCTCTGCCACCTAACTTCTTGCAGCTGGATCCCTCCTGATCAGAGGGGGAGTATCATCCATGACTGGGTCCCAGACCTCAAAAGTACCATCAGCAAACAGGTCCTTGGGTGGTGCCTTCTATGCTCACTAGTAACTCCCTCTGCCTTCTGTATCCTTGAGCCCTCTCTTACTATCTCTTGTCTGTGCAAATATGCTTCCCATTAACAATCTGCAGATGCATCGACTCCAAATACAATTTCCAGGCCTTCACCCTTCTCTCAACAGTATCACTCAACTCCTCCAGAGCCTTCAACAAGTCCTCTTCCTCCTCTTCACTTTCTCTCACCCTTGATACCTTACATACAAAATCCCCCCACATCAACACCGAGGGCCAGTTGCTTGTCTTCCCTGTGGCCTCTCTTCCAGCCAGTCTAATCCTCACATCCACATTACCTATCCTGATGGAGATCCCCTCCCATACCTGGAAACTGATATCCACCACATTGCCATACTCCACCATCACCTCCTCTACCCTCCTCCTAGTCTCCTCCTTCATCACTATAGGCACCCCATTTACCAGCAGCTGTACCACTCTGGGGTCCCACCTCAGGTAGTGCACCATGGAGATCACCACTTCTCTAACTGCCACTCTAGTCTTCAGAGTCTTTTCCAGTGGACCCATCTCCTCAAAGCCCACCTCAACCCCCTTCAGACCCTTCAGGAACTTCACCAAGGCAGCCCCAGCCACCTGCTTCAAGATAAGCCCCAAGACCATCCTTGCCATCACTGCTAAGCCCCAGAAGCACAGTATCACTACAAACTTTGAGATTGATTTCCAGAGTAATGGTTCTACCACCAGCCCTGTTACACCATCAGCAAGGTCCTCCTTCCACATTAGAAACCCCTACTCCACTCTGCCATTAGCCATCACATCTCTTTTTTTTTTCTGATTCCCCATTACACTTCCATCAGCAGTCTCACCCCCAAGCCACAGCACCTCCAGCACCTATGCTTGTATCCCCCACCTGAGTACCTCCCCCCCTCTCTAGGCTTGCCTTGCCCTTTCCTTCAGCAGCACCAGCCCTATATCCAGCTGGCCACCCACTCTCCTTCATCTTATCTGCAAATCTTAGGGGGCCAGGCCTTCCCCCAAACCATCAGATACTGGTCTACCTCCAAAGCTCTCTCCACCCTTCAACCCTCCAAAGGCCCCCATCCCTAGGCCAAAATCCCTCCCCACATTCTGCCAGCTAAAAGCCCAAGGTCTACCTGACCCAGTACACCCATCAGAACTCTTACTCAATGACATTTTTATAGTACCTTTTCTCTGAGTTGTGTCAAAAACCATTGCTTGAAGTTGGTGTAATATGAATTGTATAGGAGAAAGATTGCATGTTTGTTGAAATATATCTGTAAATTTATTATAGAGCTAACAATAAACTTATATATCATTTTATAGTAATTACATTTGATTCTTTAGATGTCTCTATTCTCCTTATACTCTTTTGTAAACTCTTTCCAAATTCTAGAGTATTTTTTTGTCTTTTTTTTTCCTTTCTGAGACTATTGTATTGGGACTACACTTGTTGTAGCTAGGCTTATTGAAGCTGTATCTGATACTGAAGCTATTGTCATAATATCTATTATAAGTAGTAATATAGAAGATATGTCTAATATGCTTGATTGCAATATTACTTAATTACTGAGGAGAATATATATATATTGTTGTTATAAGTTATATTATATATAAGTTTTGATTACTATATTTAGGTTTGAATTTTGAATTGAATTTTGAATTCAATTTGAATTTTACTATAAAAAAAAAAAAAAAAAAAAAAATCAATTTGAATTTTAACCTGATTTTATTTGAATTGAAACTCAAATCAAATTGGACCTTAATTTGATTTAAATTGAATTGAGTTAGATCTTAATTCAATTTAAAATTTTGAATCAAATTGAAATTAGGTCAAATTTAATTCAATTCAATTTATTGAGAGTACTATAAGAGGATAATTTCTATCTTTGATAGTAAGAATTAAACTATATAAGTATATATATTATACTGAGAATTTCTTGGAAGAATGTGGTCTGGAGGATTACTGAAAGCTACAGATATAAATAATGAGATATGATACTATAAGAATTTATAAACCACTAAGGGAGATTATATTCACTCTTTTGAATATATAATTAAAACTCATCATCAATACTATATATATTGGAAAATAAGTCTGAGAAATCTTAAGTAATTACTACCAACAGATATTAGTATCAAACAGATTCTATCTAAAAGTATAACTGTTCTATCTCTGAATAAAGTCCAAGAAGAGTATCTAGGACTCTATCAACTATATCATTGATCTGATGAACTAAGTGAATTCTCTTACATCTATGCTAGCAGATCTCATTAAGAATGAAGATAAGATCCTGGCCTTTACATATGGTCTTCCTGAGATATATAATATAGTTATTGCTATTATAAAAGAATTCAGCAAACTATTGAACTATAAGTATATTATCATAAGCCTTTTAACTAAGGAATTAAGGTTGGGTGGCAACAACAATAAAGATTATGAGAAAGTATTCTATACAGCATATAGATGACACAAAGACAATTCAATAAAGGAGTAAAATTAGCAGTACAATGGTCAGTGTGATGGTCAATAAGCTAAATTAAATAGTAAATATATACTTCTACTATAATAAGCATAGATACTGCAAGTAAGACTATAATCAAAAGAAGAAAGAAAAGGGTAGCCAATAGTAATGTAGATAGGTAAATATTGTAGATATCAATAATGAAAGTAATAGTGGTAGTAGAGATCTGTTTTTCATAGAAGTAACAACCTATCTCTATATAGAGGGAGATATAGAAGTAAATTCATAAAATATTTTTATACTGATAAAAAATATTATACTATACTAAAAATTTAAGATGATAGCTAAGAATAATATATCTTATCCTCTTAGAATATTAATCATATGTAATAGGCATGAGTATACTATATACTAATTATAAGCTATTATATTTATACTATATTTAAATAATTCAGTATGAGCAAATGCAAACCTGTTAGAAAACTTATAGTAATATCTGTGAGGCTAAGAAAGTCTGATACTATATCTGAATTTAATAATATCTCCTATTAATAAGCTATGAGATCTCTTATATATCTTATACTCAAGATGAGATCTAATATATATATATACATATCATATATAGTTAAAAAGGTAGTAAAATACTCATCCTGCTATAATAATTTATATAGAATAGCAATTCAGTATATTTTCCAGTATATTAAAGACATAGTAACTATATACTTAGTTTGAATAATAATAAGGAATAAAGCAGAAGTACAATAAGACTATCTGATATATGTGATACCAATTGGACTAGTAATCTAGATAACAGATGGTCTATAACTGAATGCCTCTTTAAAATTAATAAGAATAGAGTCATTTTGTAGTTAATATGTATATAAATAATCTTTAGTAATAATATTATCTATATAAGTAGAGTATCAAATATTGTCTTTAGTGATAAAGAAAGCTATATAGTTCAGAAACTAAAAAAATTGACATTTCTCAGGAATAGTACTCTATGCTACTCTAATAAGATAATTAATCTATAATTGCTATGGCAAAGAACCTTATATATAGTGCTCTCAATAAATTAAAGATCCAATTCAATTTGAGATTCAATTTGAACTTTATTTTTAGAAATATAATAATTCAACAAAAATATATTCAAATTTAACAATCTTTAGCTTGTTAGATTTCTCTATATAAGGAAAATCTAAAAAGCTAAAGATTATTTAATTCGGATGTGTTTTATCAAGTAATTATATTTCTAAAAATAGAGTTCAAATCAGATCTTAAATTTTATTTGAATTTGATTCAATTTATTTAAGAGTAATATCTATAGTACTCTAAATGGATGAAATTGATCCAGATGAGATTCAATTCAGATCCATCATGTGATAGATTCAAATCAATTCAGATTGGTCTCATGATCTGATCCAGATTGATCTAGATTGATCCAGATTTATCTAGATTAATCTATCTGGATTGATCTGGATTGATCTCTCTAAATTGATCTGGATTGATCTATCTGGATTGATCCATTCAGATTGATCCATCCAGATTGATCATATGAAATCTTTAGTAATATCACTCTTTCTTTTGTTCATTTTTTGCTCTTTTTTTTTTTTCTACTATACTTTGGTGACATCACCCTTCTTTTGTTCTCTCTCTTTTTTTGTTCTTTTTCTTTGTTCTTTTTCTTTTCTGCCACATTACAAGCAAATAAAACAGCAGTCCTTAATTATACATTGGTCCAGTCTACTCATTTTTTTACCCTACAATGATCATTAAAAGAGGGAGTATTTGAGGTAGAAATGCACTCTACTGACAATGTTAGATTCTTTCTCATATGGGCAGCATACAAGCTGCTCATTGAGAGTCAAAGAGGTGATTGTGGTGGTAATGGTAGTGGTGATAGCAATGACAATGGAAATGGCAGTGGTAGTGATGATGGTGGAGATGAGGGAGAATTCTGGCATCAACTCATGGTGGTCCTTTGGACCTTAGAATTTACATATCTCATAGCTATATACATGACAGCCTTTTTGGAGCAGCTGATAGTAGATATAGATTGCTCATTCTGCTATCACTTGTTTACTTGTTTACTTGTGTTTTAATTTCCCCCAGCATGATCCAATTCATCTTTTGCTTTTCTTAGGGTCCACAGCTCTATGGTGAGATCTGCTGACTTTATTTACAAAATCTGATCAAGATGAAGGAAGACTGGCAGACATTAAGGGGCATGCCTTTGGTGGCTGAGCTGTGGAGTCAATACATCACATGATAGAGATCTCAAAAGGAACATTAGTAAGCCTTCATGAGTAATCTTGTGCAACTCATACAACTTGTCAGTATTCAACTCACTCACTCATACTCTTTTTCAGAAATACCCATCTCTATGTTTTATTTAACTTCATTTTTATGTGGTCTCCTCTAAAAACACCTGCATATAATCTTTCCACATGCAACCCATCAATATACAACCCATCTGCATACTTATCTTGGCCCAACAGATCAGAGCTCAGTTTCATTAGAAGGGAGAGTTCAAAGTTACCTAAGTTTAACCATATCTAGCATCTGATCAAATAGAGAAATTTGAGAGTAAGATGTTCAGCATAAGTAGTAATAGCATTATCATTAAGGCTTGGGGGTCTACATTTAAATCAGAGCCAATTGTTCTCAATTAAGGAGTATATTGACCAGCAGAAGTAACCAATAATAAAGAGAACTATATCATTATTAATGATTATGTAGAGGTGGTTGTGATAGTGATAAGAAACCTCTATAGTGATACTACCACTACATCAACAAGATTTGTAAGGATTGCATCAAATACTAGGTGATAGGAAAGAGAGGGTAAAAAAAGCAAGGAGGGGGAGTTTGGATGGGAATTAGATATACTGCAATATTGGTAAAGAGTGGGTTCCAGAGTTTCAAAATGCCCCACACTCATCTCTCTTTATTTTTTCTCCTCCCCAGATATTCACTCTCTTTGCCAACATACTCTTTTTGATACAATTCTAGGAATATACAAGATTCTGTATCTACTAGAACTTTAGGAGTGCTGTCAAAGCAAACTACATATGAGTACAATACAGCCTATATGGTAATAGTAGCTATGATCTGGAGTTCTTTGAGCAGATTGGTAGAGTGTATGGCAGGTCAGCTTGGTGGTGATCTTGATATGGCTATATATATATTCTTGGTACAATTTAGCATACCATATGAGGTGAGGAGCTCTGCTTTTTTGGTGCTACAGCCTGGGGAGTTTCTGTGGCCCAGAGGGTTTCTGCCCCCCTATATGCAAAAAGGCCTGACCAGATACCATCTATTTTGGTAGATTTCTAAGCTGGGGCTCCCAGGGCTAGACCAGGAACAGATATCCATCAGCACAACCTGGCAGTATGAGGTCTTGGGCCAAGGGTTCACCCAACTGTATACTCATATCACATTAGGATATATTGAGCACAATATTTCTCTACCTATACACAAAGACAACAACATCACCCCAGTAATGTCCTATATCCTGAAAAGGAAGGGCCCAACCTGAATAGATAGTGGCAGAGTCTGGTATGACCTCACCTATCATTTTGGGGTCCCATTTGCAGTCAATACAATCATCCTATTTCAATCACATAACTACCATGGTACCATTGCCTTTGTGAAGAGCTCAGACACAACAGTTATCACACTCAAAACAGATGACAGGCTCATCAAGGCCTGGGACTGGTAGGTGGAGCAGGTTTTGTAAGGGTCAGACAATCTTTCATGAGGTTTCAGTAGTTATTTAGGCAGTCTTTTGTAGGAGGTTAGGCTGGCAGCCAGATGCCTCTTCTATTTTTTTTTTTTTTTTTTTTTTTTTTT
>RBNI01007057.1:0-10701 GCA_003990745.1 Jimgerdemannia flammicorona | reverse complement strand
TTTTTTTTACTGATACTATCTATTATCTTTTATTTGTTGTAGGTACAATCTCTCTTTACCATCTTTGATGACAAATCAGATGATCTTGATAAGAAATTGTAAGAATAATATTCAGATATAGCTTATCTATTATCTTTTATTAATTATGAGCACAATCTCTCTTTACCATCTTTAATAACAAATCAGATGACCTTAATAAAGATGGCTGTTGAATAGATGGGATTGTCAGAGAACAATATTCAGATATAGCCTATATTATATCAAATCTTTATATAGCTAGTATAAGTATTTTAGGAGTTTTGACAGTATTAATATATTGATAGTTTTAATCTCTCATTCTCATCAACTATTCAGTAAAGACTATAGAATCTAGTTTATGATCAGTAGTTTTCAAATGGGTCACTTATGTGATCATAATGTTAATAGGTCCCATACTGCTTATTTGTTTATTTATCTATATTTGTTAGTATAACTTATACTATATAGCCAATAAAATATCATCTGCTAATAAGATCTGATCTACTCATCATATCTTGAAATTCTGCTTTATAAAATATCTTTTCAATAGTTAATCTCTCTACTATTTATCAGTAATTATATATTTAAACTTTATAATATTATATATTAAATATCTCAATATATAATTACAGAGCTATATTTCACTAAATATATATAATATCTGAAAGAATAATACTGGCCAGAGTACTTTAATTTTGCTTCTATATAAATTATATTAAATCTAGTAGTGGTTTTTACTAAGTATTAATTCTAATATTTGTATATGTCAAATACATATGATTAATTATAAATATATATGAATATATATTAGAATTACAAGTCAATATATATCTATGTAACTTTATACTAATTCATAAAGTATTATTTGTATATATACTAGAAATGAGACACAATATCTCCTTTATAATAAATAAAATAGTATAATACTTCTCATATTACAATAACTCTTATTGAACTGCAATTAATATATATTCAGATATATTAAAAAAAAACAGTATACTATATACTTACTTTAAACAGATTAAATGAGAGTGGTATATAGTTATCTAGTATCTATGATATAAACTAAACTAGTAATTTAGATAAATAACAGAATATACCTTTTACATATAGTAAATTATTAAATTTTAAAGTTTATCTCCAAATTTTAAATTAAATTAAACACTTAATTTAAATTTAGATTTAATTTAAATTAATTCAATTTAAATAATACTTAATTTAATTAATTTAATTTGTTTGAAAGTATAATGGTATTTTTAATATAAAATTAATTTTAATAATAACTAAAAGCAATTATCAAGATTTAAATATTATAAGTAACCAATTTCTAATATAAGATATTTAATAATAATTATAAATATATAGTATATTTTTATTTAAATATTCTACTTTATTTCTAACTATTAACTTTTATAGCTGTGGTTACTGTCCATGGAGATAGAATAAGTGATTGCTGCATGAACTTTCCAAATGAACCATTTGATATCCATTGGATGTGATAATCAGTCAGATTAAACCCTGCTTTTGATACAACTGCTGAGGAGTGTTGGAATACGGGTTAATTCGTTAGAAGTGGCCCGATGGGTTGTGTAGAAGATGGGTGGAGACATATCCGAGAAAATAGTATAGGAGAATCTGCTCGTAGCTTTTCCGATCCAATGTGGTCGTTGTTTATACCAAATTGAGATTGAGGTATCCGGGAGCGAAGTACCCTTGTACCAGATGTGAAACTACTGATTTGGCAGTGCGAATTCATGCATGAAGAGGAAGAGCGAAATACTTTCTGAAAGAAGTGCGAAAGACGAAAGGAGAAATACGAATAAGTTGCTAGATCTGGAAATACGAATTAACTTCCTAGATAGGATATACTTAATGTGGAGTGGAGTGGACCCAGGCTCCAATGAATTGTAGGTCCAAAATCGCCGTGGCCTTAACTTGAAAATGTTTTCCTCATCGCAATATTGAATGACTAAAAAGACTTTACATTTGAATAAGAACGATGAACAAACTCGTAAAGGCTAAAATGGGTACTAGTTTAAAAAAGCTCGTTGAAGAATATGAGGTGGTTCCGAATAGTTATAACCAGAATTATATACACATGTGTCATTTAGTTAGACATGTTATGAAATACTCCGGATATGACTGCACGATAAAACATAGGCCCCACAACAAAATACTCAGACACAGCATCTGCAAGGCAACTTCCACCTTATCCCACACGACCCTACCAATCTGTATGATGATCCACCAGGTGAAGAAAGTGCCGCCAATGGCCTTCATTGGCTCGACCTCGTACACGGTCCCACACCACAAGGTCGCGATGTACACCGCGAGCTCGATAACGAAACTCTCCAATGTATTTCCCAGGTCGATCAGCATGGCGACGTGGCCTGCAAAGACGGCCCAGAAGCATACGCCCACGTCGAAAACGCGCATCCACGTCATTGGTGGCCTCTGGCCTGTACTGATGATCGACACCATCCAGCCACCCACGAGCGCCAGGGCAAATACCTTACACCTGCCTAGGGAGAAGCTATCGTCGATCCAAACGAAGACGCCCCACCGTGATACATAGCCCCTAAACCCGAAGTGGACCATCAGCAGCAGCACGGTCAGTGTCCCCACGATCCCGACCTCGCAGTACAGGGCCACGAAGGCGTACACAATGGCGACCTCGCCGAAAATTTCACCTCCTTCCCACCTTCGTCTGGAGAATGTGTACAAGGCGCCCCATAGCAAGCATCCAGTGAGCATCACGTAGTCTCTTCGTGAGTCACCTGCCGGCCAGTATCGAGACCCAGCCATCACCGCGAGGCAAATAAGGTGCCCGAGCAATTCCCATACTATAACGGGTACCATCAAGAACAGCCGGCGGATTAAATCGAAGACATGGTGGACTTCGAACAGGATAACCACCGAGAGAGCAAACAGAGCAACGGCGACAGACCAGAGGATGTTTATGAAGGTGATGAAACCGGACACCCGACGCATGTATGATAGCTCTGAAGATACTAGGATCCAGTCGTAAGATGGGAAGCCGGACTTCAAGAGCAAGACGACGTGGTCGAGATTGTAGTCGATGGGTGACAAGAACGCAGCCTCTGCGGTGGGAGAGTCGTTCGGATAGCACGCGCGATAAATCAAACCAAGGATTCGGTTTTGCTCTTGTATGAGTTGTGCCGAGGTTAGGCCAAGGTTATTGGCTACCCAGCGGAGCTCATCCAGCTGGTTTATCAGACCGTGGATTAACATGAAGGTGGGCGGGTGTTTGATTTTGGAGATGGAGGAGGAGAGGAGGTCGAGTGCGGACGGGGTGATTAGGGGGGCCATGCTGAGGGAAGACAGGTTACGTGCGTTCTCCTCGTGAGTGATGCAGTTTATATCTCGAGTGACTGTTTAACTACGCCACAATACCCCAAGTTCCCGAAAGGACTTCTGGACGTTTTCCATCGTAACTCAATGAAAAATAATTTGAATTCGATGGCCATTTGCTCGATAGAACGGCAGAGCGTCCGCCATTCTAAAAGGCGGAAGTGGGTTAAATTTTGGTCATCTGTCGTGGAGTTACAATGGAAAACGTCCACATGGTAAGTGTCAAACTATTGAGACGCAAACATACACTGACTGGGGCGGTTCAGTTTGGCAGTTCGGCATCTATGATGTCATCACCAGTTGCTATCGAGAATTCATTTTTTATTTTTTATCTCTGAGAAAATTTTTAGATTATAAATAATAGATAAATTGAGTTATAATTATCTAATAGAAGATATAAATTTGAAAAATCTATTATTATTATTATTTTAAAAAAAAATTGCTAAAAAAATTCTTAAGAGATAAATTAAATATATTAATTATAAGATATTTATTTTAAAATAATTTAAATAATTAATTGAAAATAATAAATAAATAAATTTTAATTAATTTAATTATAATAAATTATAATAAATTATAATAAAATTTATTTTATAATTAAATAAAGTTATTAAAATTTTTAGTTATTTATTATAGCAGACCATTATGAGGATCAGACCATTATAAGCAAAATACAAATTTGGATAGAGAGGTTTAATACCAATCTACACTATCTATTCATATTATTAGTTTTTATCAATTCTTTAAGTTCTTTATTAAATCAATAAAAATAACAAAATTGATACTTAAAATTCAAAATTTACTAAATTTAAATATAAGTAAGCTATTAAAACTATAAAGGAGTGTAGTTTTCACAGCAAATATCCACTAATGAGATGTAAGAAGTAGATTGTTGAGATTGTTAACTATAATGTTTACAGATGAAGAATATCTTATTTTTATCAAAATTAGATTTTGAGTACATTAAAGACTATGGTCTATAATAAAGGCTGTAGTAAGATCTATAATAAAGACTTGTAATGAGGGCTATAATAAGAGCTACAATGAGAGCTATGAGGGCTGCAAGAGCTATAAAGACTATGAAGACTGTGATGAGGGCTATGATAAGAGCTGTTATAATATATAAGAGCTATAATGAGATAGGCTTGATTTTATTGTATTTAACCTTGTATCTTACTCCAGAATTATTCTTTACTTCAATAGTATAATTATTGATACAATGTCTAATGACTTTAGCAGTATCTTTAAATGTGAACTCCAACTTATACTTCTTTGTCTTAGTATTTATATTATAGTCTAGATAGATAACAATAGTAGATCCAATTGATAGAGTACTTGTTATTGATCCAATATATACTTTGCTTCAAGTTCTAGAAAGTTAGAGAGAGGGACTGATCAGACATTAAAATATAGTTCAATCTTAAAATATAGTTTAAAATACAGTTTAATCTCAAAATACAGTTCAATCTCAAAATGTATTTCAATCTTAAAATATGATTTAAAATATAGTTCAATCTCAAAATGTGATTCAATCTCAAAATGCAATTTAATCTCAGAATGCAGTTCAATATTGAAATATAGTTTAATATTAAAATATATAATATCTTATCTTTTTTTTATAATAATAATCTAAAGCTATATTGGTAGTTTTTCATACTTCTGAAATAGATTTGAATTGAAGTTTGATAGTCACAATTATTGACTCTACTGGGGATTTATCATCAAGTTCAACTTCATTATTATTTAAGGTTAGATTATACATAGCTTTGAAATGTACCTTTTGGTTTATAGCTGAAAAAAATCTCAAAAGGAGTTATTCTATAGGTAGAATAAATATGAGTATTATATTCAATAAGTATTAGATAAAGAATACTAATTTATTTAACCTTTTGTTCTTTCTTGTCTTTATCCTAGAGTATCTTTATAAGTATGTCCTATAGTCTAATTGAGTCATTCAACTTAACCTTGGCTCTGAGAATGGTAAGAATGACCATGTCTGATATTAATCTATAACAGAATATAAATATATTTTGAAAATAAGATTTCAAAGATTACAATTTTGAAATTTGAACTAAATTAAACTATACTTATATGGAGCATTTTATATAATAACTCAATTATACTCTAAGTAGATTCCTTACCATTATTAGATTGAAGGATTCTGGGAGTATCAATAATTACAAATAGTTATAATAGTATATTGCTGATATCTACTTGGTTTTTGTTAAATAATGAAATTATCTACAAATGTTTTAAAAAGATATTAATGATAGTCAAAATCCAATAGTAGCTATTGTTTTTAGCCTCAAACTTACTCATATTAATCAGATTTATCTGAAGATATTCTATAGATGCTCAGGCTATAACTAGAGTAAAGTCATTATCTTCCTTAATGTTGAAGCTTAACTATATATAATTGGGAAAATTTTGGACATACTTAGCTATCTCAGCCTGTAGAATATCTGAGTTCAATTTCAAAATCAGTACCTATATATATCAATTTCGAAATTGATAACTTCAACATTTTCAAAAATTAACAATATACTCACATATATCTTACAAATTATAGCAAAAGTTTTGTAATAATCACTATGGTCTACCTTTATGTAAAATTTAGCTAGAGTTTTTGCACATCTCTTTTTTCAAAAGTTAGATATTAAAGGCTTAATTGAGAAGGATTTCAGAAATAGTACATCTTTATTAGAATCTTCAGAGTTGTATTTTATAATATATTGGCTGCATTGTCTATGAAAATTGGAATAGTTTTTGAAAGATATTAGAAATTTCTTAGTTTTTAAATAAGAAACTATCTTATTCCATTTCTCTTCAATCTTAACTTAAACAGAGGCCACTACTGTTGAGAAAGACTAGGGGAGATAAATCAATAGGGAGAGAGAACAATATACCAAAAATATTTATTCTCTATTTTACTATGGAATATTAAATTTAAAAATATACTATTGATATATATTATTTCCTTTATCTAACTAATTAGATATATACTGTGATTTTGATTATACATATGAGATAAACAATATAATCATCTGTTTTCAGTCTCTATCCTCTCTTCTTTCTTTAAATCTCTTTTTTCTCTCTCTCTTAAAAAATATATATACATATCTAAGTTATTTATAAAATACTCTATACTACTGCAGTTGACTCTATTGCAAAAAGACTATCTGGTAATATATATATGACAAAAACTCTATCTAGAAAAGAAGCAAGATTATAATTCTGTAAGGTACTAAAACAACTCTCAAATCAAGAGGTAACTAATTCTCTATATTATATAGTAGTTTATAGCATTGTAAAAGTTAGTATATATTAACTCTAAATTACCAACTGACCAATCTTCTAAACAATCAACTAACTTATAATATATATTTTTCTCTAAGTATATGTCTGTTAAACTTGAATTACAAACTGTCCAATTTATCTTTAAAGAGTTTGATAATGAGAAATTTCTCCTTAACAACTTGTTAGTTCTCACTCAGTTGAGAAGAGTATGGTTAGTCAATAATGAACAAATTGTAGGTACTAGAAATAGAATATGTTTCTTTGATGAGACAAATGGCTATAGATATAAAGTTCAAAATTTAAAATTATATCTATGTATCATTTTCATTATACTAATATTATAAATTGAAGATAAATAAATAAATTTTAAAATTGAATTTTAAAATTGAATTTAAATTTGAATTTGAATTATTTGAATTTTGATTAAAAAGTGACTTAGGAGTAAAATAACAGCCACTAAATCTGTTCATTAGTATAATAATAATAACTCTATGGTAATAATTATCTTTTTTAAATATACTATCAAGAGAAAGAGTGGCCAAGTAATAATGAATTCTCTCTCAAATCTGATAACTCTACCATAACAATTATCTCTTCTTAATCTACTAAGAATCTATATCTAAAGCTCTCTAAGATATATCTAAAGCTTATAAGATTACAAGATTACAGAGCATAGAGTTATAGGGTGTGAGCTATATCTAAAGCTCTTATAAGATTATAAGATTATAGAGTACTGACTATCTGAAGCTCTTATAAGATTGTAAGATTACAGAGTACTGACTATTTGAAGCTCTTATAAGATTATAGAATACTGGCTATGTTTGAAGCTCTCATAAGATATATCTAAAGCTCATAAGATTGTAAGGTTGCAGAGTACTGACTATATCTGAAGCTCTTATAAGATTGTAGAGTACTGACTATATCTAAAACTCTCATAAGATATATCTGAAGCTCATAAGATTGAAAGGTTGCAGAATGCTGACTATATCTAAAGCTTATAAAATTACAAGGTTGCAGAGTACTAGCTATATCTGAAGCTCTTATAAGATTATAGAATACTGGCTATATCTGAAGCTCCTATTATATCTTCCTCCTAAATAGGTTATTTTTAAATAAAAATATCTATTCAAGTTCTTATATTATAATGTTTATATATTTATTTCCTCTATATAGACTTGTTATCAGTATTAGAATATTTTTGGAAATTTCAAAAGTCTTCAAATAATTAATTTAAATAGTGATTTATATAAAGATTGGATGATGATATCTTTAAAAATCAGATAGTGACTCATCTTCAGATATCTTCTATTTTCTAGAGTAGTCTGTTTATTGTCACATAGTGGTCACTGAGTTCTTCAAATATACCAGATTCTCTTCAAGATGTATCTCTTAGACTAACTCAAGTTTGTTATAAGCAAGTTCTTATTGGAGTGTCTTCCCAAGATCTTATAGTCCTCAAACTTCTTATCTTTAACTATCTTGTTATCTCTTAGATTGCTTGCAAGGAAGTGTATGTAAGTGAAACTGGAACTGACTTTATTTCAGAGGAAATAAGAGGGGTATTTATACAAAATATAATTCAATAGTTGCTAAGATATAAAGCTAAATATAAATTCTAATAACTAAAATTACTAAGTTCTAGAGTCGGCATTGATGGTTGTACAGGTTCAGGATGCTGGTATAATTTAGTGTCACATCAGAATACTGGTACTGGAACAATTTCACATCACCTCAGAATGCTAGTGCTGGTATTATCTAGTGTTACATCAAAATACTGGTGCTAGCATTATTCAGTATAACAAAGAACTTAGAGCAGAAAGTTCAGAATCATGGGGGCTTCATCATCATCATTATCACTGAAGGAGATGAGATCCATGAATTCATCATTATGCAATTCGTGTGCTTCATATATGTTGATGTCATGCAGGATGACATCATCGCTGATGACATCATCACATTCAGTGGAGAAATCAGGAACAAGATCTGGAGCTCTTCAGTCTATGAGGTTCTCTTCCACAAAATAGGGGACAAATATGGAGTCTTGGGGAGATCTAACCCAGATACTTGAGCCTTGGAATACTGAGATCAATCTTTGCAGAAATTGGTCTGGGTTGTCCTGAAAGATGGGGTGCCAGAAGTCTTCTACTTCATCACTATTGAGGGTGATAGTGGACTGGGCTTCTGTAGCCACTCTGGCTTCTAGTGTATTGATACAGCAGGATGACAGGTCTCTGAAATCTGAGACTCTAATATACTCCAAGTTGGGGATCAACCATGGTGTATGCCTGAAGATCTGATGGATCTTCTTGATCATTCTTGCCTCATATATATCCATGGGAGTGGCATCTTATAGCTCTTGAGAGCTGGCCTGTGGGAACTCCTGGTAGAGGAGGTTTCCTATTTCATACTCCTGCCACATTTGGAGGCATTCAGTAGCAATAGTGATCCTTGTTTCCATTTCACAGCAGTAGAGAATAAAGTGATAGAGATCTGCAGTACCCAGGTTGACACTAGGAGTCTTTCTTGAGCAGGTCCTCATGGCTCTTCTGATGTCTTGGAACATCCTTTCCTCAACTAAGATGTCTTGGTAATTTCTTGACCTTGAGGTTTGGCGGGCAGTAGGCATTTCATTTGTGGTAAGTCTTTGAGCTATTTTGGGATTGGTGGGTCTTGTTGGTTGCTGCTATTGCAGTTCCTTGATCCTTCTTTTATATTCTTCAGGATACTTGTACTGTGGTCACAATGACTCACAGTTGATCATCATTGCTCATCTCGTATGCCATATGATCTTCTTGTGCTCCAATCTGGTAACTTGCAAGGAAAGGCTGTCTCCTGTGCTGATGTCATCATTCTGGGGTCACTATTACATCTTCCTCCTGAATAAGGATCTTCCTGAACCTCCTTATTCATTGGTCTAGTCCTGAAAAATTTGCTGATCCCATAACCTCTGACAAGGGGTCGAAAAGTGATATTTATGGGCTGGCATCTTCCCTTTGTATTTTGGCATAATGGTGAAGAGTTGCTCCCTTCATATAGAGCAAGGGCCTGATTCTGATCTTGACCAATCAGTTGATGGTTCAAACTCCTCTGACTTTGAAAGTCTCATGAATGAGTAGTTGCCAGTACTATATTCCTTAGAGAATAGTCCAGACAGATAGCCTGCTGGTCACAGGACATGCTGTTATGATTCATGAACTAGAACCTCACAGGTGGTCATCACATTTTGCTTCTCTTGTATAGATTTGTGGTACTTCTTGAGTCTGTTCCTATGTACCATGGTAGGTAGTATGGTCCCTGAGATTTTTCTAAGCCAGAAGGTAGTTCCCTTGATATCTTGTATATAGAAGAGTCCTTCCCATTTGGGCTCCAGTTTTCATGACTATGAGGCTTCTACTATATTTCAATACAGTGGAACCTTTTCTCTGATTCAAATGGATTCTAGGGCCTTGTGATTCTTTTCCACATTCTTCCTTGTCAGTGCTTATAACTTGGTGATATAATCTTCAGCCTTCTTCCTGATTTGGTGTAGTCTCCAGATTTCTGCATCAACTTATCTCCAAGTTAGGTCTAGATTTGTGGCTGAGGTTCCATCAGAATCTTCTTCTTCAAAGAGTAGCTCTCTTGGGGTAAAATGTGTGCTCTGTGACCATATATCTCATAGGACAGAGAGAGCAGTTGGGAGATAGTTATCCCAATTCTCATATGTCTCTGAGATCTTCACTAGGATATTTTTAAGAGTCTTGTTGGTTCTCTCTGTCTGTCTATTTCCTTGAGGGTGGTACACAGTGGTCTTAATGTGCTGGATCTTGTATTTCTGATACATTATCTCGTAGAATCCATTGACAAATTTCATGCTGTGGTCTGTTGTGATTTGCTTTGGTGTCTTATAGCAGCAGATG
This sequence comes from Jimgerdemannia flammicorona, assembly GCA_003990745.1. Taxonomy (NCBI): domain Eukaryota; kingdom Fungi; phylum Mucoromycota; class Endogonomycetes; order Endogonales; family Endogonaceae; genus Jimgerdemannia; species Jimgerdemannia flammicorona. Next base: position 115 of record RBNI01007057.1, on the reverse strand, counting down.
ATTTCTCAGTGCAGGAAGTCAGCTATAGAGAGGGCATTGGCTTCTTGTAATGCTCCTGCCTCTATCCATTTGGTGAAGAGGTCTACAATAACTATAATATAGCAGTTTCCTGATA
>RBNI01007056.1:0-10701 GCA_003990745.1 Jimgerdemannia flammicorona | reverse complement strand
ATAGAAGAGTTCTCGGTGTTTGCGGGTGATGAGTTTCTGGTGTTGAGACATCTGGGTAATGTCTGTGTCATGGTGGTGTTCAACTATGTCTTCCAGGAGGCAGCCGATCTGGTAGTAGCTTGAGATTTGTCCAATCTGGTGGGCCTCGTTAAGCATGTTCAGGGCATTCCATCAGGCTTCCACGAAGTAGAGAGGTGCTTGGCTGTAGATATTCATGAGGGGCAGAGGGGGTGTGGCTCGGTTGACAATGGCATTCCAAATGTCAGCATGGATGCGGTTGTAGATCTCGGTAGTCATGTTTGTGTGTTTGGAAGTTGTGGATGTTGTTTGTTTTGGTTCTCTGTTTCGACGCGTCTTGGGGCTGGGTATATATGCATTTGTTCTGGATTGGTAAGATCCCATTTGTGTGAATCTTGTGTTTTGTGACTTGGTATTGACTCAGCTTTGTGCGCTGTGACTTCTGTTTGACTCAGCTTCGTGATCTTGCAGGTGATTTCCAGATTTGTTCAGAGGTTGCGTGTGATTTCTGTGGCTTGGAGGTTGTGCACTTACAACTAACTTAGTTCAGGAGTATGACTCCCTGAATAACTAAAGAGTGAATACCCAACACCTATCAGTATATATTATATATTTCCTGAACACTATAATTATCATGAACAAAATCAAGAACTTAGCAAATCAAGACCAAAGAATACTGACCTCTTAGAAAATTAGCAAAACTGAAAGTCAGCCTATTCTCCCTGTATCACTGATGGAAAATGAGGCATAGACATTTAAGAAGATTTCTTAAGAGAAAATTCTCCAGCAGTGAATGACATCAGAATCACTTCTGACACATAGTATCGAATACATGACTCTTTAACATATGAATCCAATACATTAGATAACTGTACTATGAGCATGCTACTTTCTGAGAATAATGGACTTCACCAGACTTTTGACCTCCCAAATGGTGTAACAATACTAGAACAAAATTAGAAGGTCTCGATGAGGATGTCGAAAGCTAAGAAGGGGAGAGTTATAAGTACACAACCTCCAAGTTACCAAAATCATGCATCACTCTCTAAACAAGCCACTGAAATCACTTGTAACCTCTGAAAAAATCTGGAAATCACCTGCAAGATTACGAAGCTGAGTCAAACCGAAGTCACAGTACACAAAGCTGAGTCAATACAAAGTCATAGAACACAAGATTCACACAAATAGAATCTTACCAATTAGGACCAAATGCATATATACCAAGCACTGAGACACATTGAAACAGAGAACCAAAACAAACAACAACTACAACTTCTGAACACACACAAACATGACCACTGAGATCTATAACTACATTCATGCTGACATTTGGAATGCCATTATCAACCGAGCTACACTCCCTCTGCCCCTCATGAATATCCATAGCCTAGCACCCCTCTACTTCGTGGAAGCCCGATGGAACACCTTGAACATACTTAGCAAAGCTTACTAAATTAGACAAATCTCAAGTTACTACTAGATTGGCCACCTCCTGGAAGACATGGTCGAACACCACCATGATACAGATATTACCCAGATGTCTCAACACCAGAAGCTCATCGCTCATAAACACCAAGAACTCTTTTATGAATATAGTATCTTTATTTCCCACCTCCAAGTTACTACCAGCAAAATGGTCACTACTCTTTCCTATGGCCAAATCAATGACATGATATAAGAACTCAACTACAAGTACCTTGAGTATGTTGAAATCACAGACAGAACCTTCCCACACCCCGATGACTACATCCTACAAATGCCCCAAGTTGGATACACCATGAAGGATATCTATGATATAATCCGATTTGATGAAGATAAAGCAGAAGACAATGATCCCTCTGACACTGACATGACCTTAAACCAAGGATCTCTGCCAATCCTGATCATACCACCAACCTTGCCAATGAACTTACAACAGTTTATAACCACCTACGAGACTTATTGGGACAATGACCACTAGTACGAATACCAATCTGCATTCACTCCTGATTACTTCAACTATAATGAAGAGACCAGAGAACACAATCTGTACCTCCAGACAACCCTTGAGATCGAACTAACCACTCCACTACCTGAGTATGAGTGACATGAACCACAGCTGCCAGCTTACTACAACCCTATGACTCATAGTGCTGTAACCTATAGAAGGTACGCAGATAGTAAATCTGATAAAAGTGAAGATGATGCACCCCTCCTTCAACCACCAATGCCTTATCCAGCATATGAGACAGATGATGCTATCCTGTGAGATAGTGACGAAGTTCCAATATATTATTATCTCAGTGAACAAGGAGAAGTAATCCATGAACCACTCTTCCTAGATAACTACTTTATCAGAGATGATATTATTGACAGTGATGTCATCAAAGACTACCCAGACAGTGCCTAAACCTATAAATAGCTTAGCAGTCATAATATAGTTAGATTAGCCTTATACAATGTAACTGTGAACTGACTCAGCAGTCAGACAATCTCTTGATATGTCAGATCACACTTGTACTATATGACTGCATTCTGACTCAGCAAAGCACTAAGTGCTATATCCATATCTTTTTTTTTTTTTTTTTTTTTTTTTTTTTTTTTTTTTTTTTTTTTTTTAACAGACTTATATCCTGCAGATTTTTATTAGAAGGGAACCTAGACTATATAGGCCAAAACCCTCCCCCACCACCCACCAAGAACTGCCCCCCCATTAACTTAGGCTAGCTATTGTCCAGCAGCTCGACCATATCAGACACAGCAGGGCCTATATTGGCCCACACCTCATTCTGTGCACCATGCTCTCCCTACTACCAGGGGAAACCCAGCCATATGCTAATGACCAAAAGCACATGCCCGAGAATCCAACATATGTATAAGGCTATGCCTGAGCCAAATAGAATAGCCCCTGCCACCCCAAAGAGAATGACAGGCAAAGAAAAACCCTTATCAAGCACAATATGGTGAGTAGGGCCTGGTTCTCCCAGTTGAGGTGAGTAGAGAACTTATACATGAGGTGGGAGGAGACCCCCAATATCCCACTACTCAAGCCTGTAGGCCTTAATCATGTTGCCATATCAGCTCCTGGTTCCAGTTGAGTACAGCCAAGACATCTGAAATGGATAGCCTCAGGCCCCCTGACCCCCTCTGATGACTGGGGCTCAATCCCGCTAACCGCCAAAAGAAGCTAAGAGTGACACCTACTACCTAACTGCACCACACTAATCAAAAGGCCCCACCAAAGCAGCACCTGCCCCAACCCCGATGACCGCCCCCAGCCTAGCACCCTATTGGTTCACCATTATCGCCCTTCCTCCTATCTATGATGGCCATCTCCCCTCCCATCCCGACAACACCTGAAAAACAGTCACCTATGCCAGAACTGTACTTGCCAGGAAGCTCGCCAAAGCCAGAGGGCCCCACCATAGGTACTGAGGACCTGCAGGTAACCTACACTGAGCACTTGACACCCAAGATCGGCCAACTCCCTATGTAGCCCGAGATACACCGAGATGACTTCTTGTTGGTAATGGCAAAAGGAAGAAGGTATCACACCAAAATGGGTATACTCCAGATATAGCTGAAGGCACTAGAATCCACGAAAAAGTAGAGGAAGTACTGATCCAATACTGATAAAGGGGCAACTCATCACTATTGCTCTCCTCCCACCATGTCCCTGCAGATACAGCAAACCAACCCAAGGTAGAGGGGGTAATAATATGGGAAAGGGGACTCAGAAGGTCACCTACCAAACCTTGTAACTGGTAAGGTAGTGGAGAAAGGAGCATGTGCTATATCCATATCTAGTATAGTCCAGATAGTCCCTCACTAGTATAAATACCCCCTCCCCTAGAACTCAGAATCTCAGACTTTAACAATCCGAACACAACTCCTGAGCACTTCTCTATAATATCCCTTCACAACAACTATTCCTAGTATAGCAATATCATGAATAGCGAATAAACCTATTTAATAATCCACAAACTACTCTTAAGTAAATCTGCTCCCTGTTAGGTCCCACTCCTAACCCCATCACGAAATTTCCTAATTGGGTATTGTCTGCAGCGATACGCTAATTCAACTAAGCTGGTCTTAGTTTCTTGAACTTCCTAAAATACGGAAAATCCTGAACATCCAGAACTAGTCCGAAAAAGGACTTTGGTTGAGATGTCAACCCAATCTTGAAATTAATAAGTGTAGAGGACATACTCTATATGAAATTGATCTTGACCATAAGAAAACAGTCTTCCAGAATATCCAGAACTTCCAGAAAACTCTTCCAGAACTATGTAACAGTTACCCTAAAAAGCAACCCTCTTACATATAGCTTATTTTTCAATAGTACTTCTAAAAATACAGAAGCTTATATATATATCTCTAGAAATTAACAAGAATAGGTCAGTAAAGAAAATTTCAAAAAAAAGATAATAAATATAGAGAATTTTGGAAAAACTCCAGGAAACCCACTCTTTTCCAATATTATAGTATACTCAATTTCTGTTCAAACTCTCTCTCTCTGCTTTTTATATCCTCTCTTACTTATCACTCAGTATTTGATACAATTCTCACAAATCTTATTAATATATATTTATTAACAATAATATAGTTCTCTTTATCATTAAATACTCTAGCAGATCAATGGACTTTTTGATCAAGAATAATTAGCTCTAATTTGAATATAGACTCCTAATTTTTGATAGTAATACTGATATTGCTCATACTGAATAACTTGCTCTCAAACTTCTCTATTTGATCAGATATTAGACATAGTTGAACTTAGATAACTTTGAATTCTTCTCTGCAATAGAACTGAGCCTTGATCTGAATAGTAGACTGAGTTAATATATAGACAGATTATATAAGTATTATATAGAAACTTTTAGTTAAATAAAATAAAAAGTAAGTATTTAAAAAAGAGTATGAGAATAAGTTACATATAGATAAGTTATACAAAATTACTCATAAAGGCTTACTTTTGATCCTTTTGAGATCTTTGCCATATGATATATTGACTCAATAGCTCAGCCACCAAAGGTATACCTCACAACATTCTTCAGCCTTTCTTCATCTTGATTAGATATTGTAAATAAAGTTAGCAGATCTTGCTATAGAGCTGTAAACTCTAAGAAAAAGAAAACAGTATGAAATAAATTTAGTTATACTGTAGAATTTAAATATAGTAGTAAAAAGACAATCTATATCTACTACTGATTACTCTAAAAAGACTACTATATATATAGCTATAAGATCTATAAATTTTGAGATCTAAAGGGTCACTATAAGTTATTATTAGAATTTGCTCTCATCCTCATCATTGTTATTATCATTGCTATTACCATTATTATTGCTACTATCACTTTAGCTCTCAATAAGCAGCTTGTATACTGCTCATATGAGAAAGAACTTAATATTATCAGCAGAGAGTGTTTTTCTATCTCAAATATTCTCTCTTTTAATAATTTATTTGAATAGGTAAAAAAATGAGTAAACTAATATACAATTAAGAGCTACTATTTATTTGTTTATAATGTAGCAGAAAAAAAATAAAAAGAGCATCAGGAAAAGAAAAGAACAAAGAAAGAATAATATTACTAAAGATTTTGAGTGATCTGGATCAATCTAGATCAGATTATAAGATTAATCTGAATTGATTTGAATCTATTATATGACAAATCTGAATTGAATCTCATCTGGATAAATTGAATCCATTCAGAGCACTATATATATATATTGTAAGTTATATTATATATGTTTGGAATTACTATATTTAGTTTTAATTTTGAATTCAATTTTATTTCAAATTATGACTTAATTTGATTTAACTTAAATTGAATTAAACTCTTAATTTGATTCAAATTGAATAAAATTAGACCTCAATTTGAATTGATTTAAATCAAATTGGCCCTCAATTCAATTCGATTTATTCTGAGTACTATTAATAAGACTCTACAATATTTCAAAAGATTCTATAACTAGCTAAGATAAGATACTTGGTACTAAAAAGAGACAAGAATATTCTAGTAAAGTCTTGATACTAAGAGAGGATTTTTTTTAAGCATTCAGAAGATACTAGAATATTATAAAATATTCAAGAAAAGGTAGAAAAAAGATACAAAAATATAATGACTAAGATGACTAAAAAATTGTCACAAATACAATGATACTGAGAGATTGCACAGTTATTTTTGAGGGCAATTCTTTTTATGAAATAAAGACAGATTGGAGATCATTTCTGCCAATAATGAATGTTGGTATGAAGGTAGAGGATGACAAAATGGCCCATGGCAAAAACGCGAGCCATGGCCCAAATTGTGTGATGACAAACTGGCTGCTGTCACGGTGGTAATTTATTACGGGTTGGATATTTTTGGAAAAAATCGATACCCCTTTTCCATGACTGCCCCACGACCGAACTGTATCCTTAATACCAAATGGTCAAGGGGAATGTTCACAACTTAGAATTTCATTGTCGATTATCAGTAGCGGCAAGGTAAACAATGATAACAATGGCTCCTTTTCATCACCCAACCACCCATCTGGTGTGGGATTTATCTTATTATGTATATTACATTATCAAAATAGAGAAAGATAGAAAATTGAAAACCCTGACATCTATGTATACACATCATGCTCTTATCGAAACGAGGAAAGTGTATCGTGGTACACACGAGTAAAACGGATGAAAAATAAGCAAACGCAAGTCGTCAACCATGCAATGTAAACTAAGCACGCGACTCCCGCAATAGCTAAGATGAACTCGGAAACAATTATGACCAAAGATGGGGGGAGGGTGCATCCCTGTCGATGGCGAAGCTATTCACCACAGAGATCAAGAAAAAGATTAGATAAGATATGAAGGGCGGAAAAAATTGTTCAACGTAAGAAGATCTACTTTGTCACGACCTTGTCTCCCCAAATCCACTCAATTTATCCTCGTACAGGAACCAAACCGCGGAACTGTCACAATCCCCCATCACCCGCCTTCCATTTTCTTCTTCACATCCTTTTCTCTTTCCATGTTTTGAGGTGAAACGGCACCCGCCCTGACTTATTGCTTTCCAAAATTTGCGATGTCGGCGAAGGCACTATGTAGCGTGATGGAAAAAAACGAGACAAAGATTATTAGTTCCGTGTTAAGAGTGCACACGCGAATTAGCGCACGCTCTATGCCATTCATCTGATTGATTTAAAAGCCAAGCACGATCCCATCCCATCAAATTAAGAATATCTCCTTCAAACAAAATGCATCCAAACAATTTTTTTTAAAAAAAAATAACCATCTCGTCTCCAATATATTGACAATCCCCTCCATAAAAAAAAAAAAAAAAAAAAAAAAAAAAAAAAAAAAAAAAAAAAAAAAAAAAAATACACTCACTTAAAATTATCCTTCTTCGCCGCCGGCTGCTGCACGGATACTTGTCCCGGCCCCTGCGCAAAGAACTGTCCGCCTTGTGGCATGAGCATGGGCGTAAATCCAGCCGAGTGTAGCGCGAGCTGCTGCTGCGGGGGTAGCGTGGCGGCGAACGATGGGGTCTGAACGCCGTACCCGAACCCATTCTGCTGCTGTGGTGGCTGGGGGATGAACGTGGAGGTTTGTTGCTGCCCTTGGGGCCATCCGGGGATGGGTTGCTGCTGCGGCTGACCCGGGCTCGGGACGAGTGTCATCAGGCCGCTGAGTTGCTGCTGGTAGGTGGACAGGTTGGCGGTGTAAGTGGACGGGGCGACGGCGGCGGATGCGGCGACAAAGAGGGACATGTTGGGGGGAGCGGGGGAGGGGCCGCGTGGCGGAGTATTATTATAGAGGGAAAGGATGGAGGATTTCATATCGTTGTGCTTGGCGATGGTGGGCTCGGAGGTGGGAATCGGCTGCGACCCGATGGATGGGGTATCTGGCCGGGATGGGGAGGGGGTGACGGGGGCGGAGTGGGTGACAGGAGCGGGCCCGGAAGCAAAGTCGCCGAAAAGATCAGCGCCCTGGAGCTGGGGGGCCGAGGTACCCGTAGAGGTGTTATCCGGGTTGCCGAGGAAGGAGTCCAGGTCATTAAAATTGGGTTGAGCGACGACCGTGCGGGGTTTCGAGGGTAAACGCTGCTCGCGCTTGGGTGGTTCGGGAGCATTTTCAATCTTGATTAAGAGTAGGCAGAGAATTAAATTGGCTGTCATTTCGGGGTGAGACAAAAAAGGAAATAAAGTGCAAAACAAAAATATTCTCACCGCTGGGACCGCGTCCTCCCCGTCATCCAAAGTCCTGGGATCCGGTATAGGCCCTTTCATCGCCCAACGCTTGTATTCGTATTTTGACTTGATCCATGACTCGATCGAGCTATTTCAGTCCAAGAGGCGAATGATATCAGTCAACCATATCAAGATTACCAAGAGCGGATGGACAAGCATTGACAATCAAAAGTCGGACCTTTCCGGTGGGTGTCCTTCCCTCAGCGTCGCCTCCCAGTACCTAATATGACGTTCGATGTCGGGAAGAGGGGGTTAATAGTATAATAAGAGAGGAGGGAACATAGCAGTGTAAAAACGCAAGGATCTGGCACGGTTAGTTAGCATACTTATTTGCGCGCGCATTACCCCAGCGAGTTATGCTCTCAATCTGCTCTGGCGTCCAAATGTCTAAATCGACGGACTTCACTGAAAGCAAGAAAGGCAGTATGTAAACATATAACTCAATATTGATAGGTTGGATGGTGGGACCATGCGTTTTATACCTTTTGAAATGTGAGTTCCTAAGGAGCGATGAACGCCGGAGCAACGGATACACATGAAGACACCAATGTTCCATGATGCCCAGCGAGGATCTAGGCACGCAAAAAAGAGCAGCCTTCCAGTAGATGCAGGAGCTGGCGAGAAGAGCAGGGATGGGCACGAGAAGGGGGGGGAACATACCTTTCCGCTTGCAATCAGCGCAGAACTTATTGGCGGGTTTTTTAAGGAGGTCCTTGAGGATGTTGTTGTGTTTCTCATTGAGCTGCCTATCGGAAGTACGAGCGTGACGTGTAGACATGATGGGATTGCGGAGTGTGGTTTAGGGAAGGGAAGGGTTGTGCTTGAGAGCAGTAAATTTCAATTGCTTATTATGCCGTCGAGGGCAGTCACGGCCTGCAAAACACTTGATTGTCATGATGTCACCAACTACTTTTTACCTCTTTTTTATTCCCGAGTGCACATTGAGAAAAAAAAAAAAAAAAAAATGTATAAAGACGTCACAGTGCGCTGTTAACGTCACGTTAAACTCCCTCAAGCGACATGTATCGACGTAAGAAACAATAGTCCCATTGGAGTCACCCTTGGCAGATCGCCCAACTTTGCCAATTAGACTACCGTTCATCACTGGTCCTCCTCCATCTCCACATCGCCACCGCCCCCTGTGCTGACGCCGCCCGACTGCCAATTATCCGGAAGGTGCCCTGACCTCAGGATCTTTTCGAGCCGCGTGATCTCGTCGAGTGAGGTGGCCTGCTTTATCGCCTCCTGTATAATTATAGTCACGTCGATACAGTAAATAACGCCATTCTCTGTATACGACGTAGGGGGGGGGGGATGCAGCAAAAGAAAGCAATCTCTTGTCCTCAAGACTACGTACCCTAATTTTGGATTGCTCCTCGGGGCTAATACCGAGGGCTGGCACGTTAGGCTTAGACGCGCCCACCGCCGGCCCGCTACCCACGATCCCTTCTCCAGGCTCGAACGTCTTAGACTTGGTCTCCGTGATCGACTTGGCGAGCGAGGTCTCCTCACCATCCTTGGCGACAAAGAGTTTGGCCGCGTCGACGCGCTCCTGGAATTCGTGGAAAGTGTGGTGATAAGCAAAGCTATATAGAGCAATAGGCCGAATCAAGAAATACACAGAAACAAACGATGGGCGATCATGGGCGAGACTCGAGGGATTACCTGTTGCTTGACCCTCTTGAAATCCAGCACCCTCACGCTCTTGCATTTGTGAATGACGTATGCGCGGTAGTGTTGCTTCTTGGTGACTGGGTTGTCGAGCAAGCTCAGGTACTGCAGCTTACGGAGCGAGCTGAGCGGTTCGAGGTCGCCGATTTCCTGCAAGGAGTTATTGGTCAGCACAAGCGTTTCGAGGTTGAGCAGGTATGTGCTAAGCATAGGGTCTAGGCGCGTGATGCGATTGTTAGAGAGGAGCAGGCCCTTGAGGCGTGGCATCAGCGGGAAGTTTGTCAAGTGTCGGAGGTCGTTATCCGTGAGATCAATGACGTCAATTTGGTCCTGTGGAGCGTACAGAATGGTGAATTTTCCTTGGTCGTTACGGGGTCTATAGTTACAAAACTTCGACCAACAAATAAACAAGTTCTACTCACTTTTGTTACGCCCAAATTTTCAATGGCTGGTATTTTATTGCCTTTTTTTTTTTTTTTTTTTTTGTTTTTCCAGTGGTATAAGGGTAAGGAAACGGGATAAAGAATAAAGGGAAAACGGGAAATATTGTTGATACAAGGGAGGAGGGCCGGTCGAGTCAGGGATACAATTGTAATGGTAGCATGAAAGATACTGTACAAGACAGAGGTCGAACATGATTGCGTCAGCGATGTCGAGTTGATCATCGCGTTTGCTTTTTCGCATGGTAGGCTTTGTCACAAGCCAGCGCGAGTCTGGGGAAAGGAACCTGCCGCTTCAGAGTTGGAGAGGTATCCTCCCAGCACCCAGGATTGGAACACAAAAAAAAAAAAAAAAAAA
>RBNI01007055.1:0-10702 GCA_003990745.1 Jimgerdemannia flammicorona | reverse complement strand
AAAAAAAAAAAAAAAAAGAGATGGCCAATGCTGTTCTGACGGAGAGTAGCTGGATTGGCAATGGATCCTTGGGGCTAGTTTCTCTTCTATATAAGGAGAAGGGAGATCGCTGAGTGTGGTGTAATTGGCGACCTATCATGCTGCTGAATGTGGATATAAAGTTGGTGTCAAAGATTCTAGCAGGGAGGTTGCAGCAGTATATTGGTGTGCTAGTTGGGGAAGAGCAGCAAGGATTTGTCAAGGGGAGGCAGATTAGAGATAGTACTACTTGGGTACAGAATGTTTTAGAGAGCTGTAGAAGCCAGCAGGTAGATGGACAGATGGTCTTTCTGGATCAAGAGAAGGCCTATGACAGAGTGCGGTAGAGTTACCTGGAGGCCATTCTAAGGAGGACAGAGTTTGGTGTAGTAGAGGCAGGGCGACTGATGGGCTTGGTACAGGGAAGCCGAGCAGCAGTAATAATGAATAGATGGTGTGGACCAGAGTTTGCCTTGGGAGAGGGGTACTACAGTGGGACCCTCTCTCCCCCCTTCTCTATATACTTTCTTTGGAGCTGTTGCTGGTGTGGCTGAAGGGGCGACTCTCTGGACTGTGGATGGGAGATGTGGTCTGGCAGTTGGGCACCTTTGCAGATGATATGGTGGTAGGGTTGAGTAGCTGGAAAGATATAGCAGTACTGCAAGAAGGGGTAGGACAGTACGAGAGACTGGCAGGGGCAAAGTTGAATAGGGGCAAGTGTGAGACAATGGAACTTGGTGCCGGCCTGGAGGGACATGGACAATTTGGACAATTGGTGGCTACAGGGAGTGCCGTTCATTATCTGAGCATCTGGTTCTCGGTATATGAGACGGTCCTGCCAAGGGAGTGGTAGTGTGGACTGATTCAGAAGTTGGAAGGTTCATTGACGAGTTGGTCAGGGAGGAGTTTCTCCTTAGTTGGCAGGATAGTGGTCTTGAATGTGTATTGGCTGCCCAAACTGTGGTATCTGGGTTATCATCTGGATTTCCCAGGGTGGGTGGTGCAGCGGCTGAAGAAGATGGTAGAAGGGTGGATATGGCATAGAAGGCATCCACAGATTGGATGGGAAACTTTAGTGATGAGGACTACCAATGGAGGCCTGGGGCTGGTGGATTTCAGATGCTGACTGAAGGTACTTCGGGGTTGGTGGGGGCACCGGATGTTAGAACTTGGTGAGAGAGGTTGGGGCAGACTGACCATGGACAATTGGGAGGTCCAGTTCTGCCCTTGTGGTGAGGTCTGGAAGGATATGCGGAGCTTGATTTAGGTTAGAAGAGTAGGTAGGCTGCGGTTTAAGGGGTTCTAGTGGGGTATTGTAGAGGCCTGGCTGGCCATAGGGTTGGCAGGCCCAGAGATAGAGGGGGGTGAGAACCCTGAGCAAAGATGGTGGCAACTGGGAGAGCTGCGCATTAGTGGCCACAGTCCAAAGGAGTATTCTTTGAGTGAGACAACGGAGTGGATAAGGTCTGGCCCTCTGGAGAGATGGCCACCTGGTTGACAGAGGGCTGGTATCGGCGAGGACTGGGAGTGAGCTCGAATTTGAAATTAGGGAGCCTCAGTATGCAAGATGGTGCCCCCCAAGTACTGGGTAGTTTGGTGGCGATTCTTAAGGTGTAATGTGATGCTGAGCTATTGGACAGGCTGGATGGAGGTAGAAGGCTGTCGGGACTGTGAGTGGTGTAATGAGGTGGATGGAGAGGTCATTCAGATACCAGAACACGTTCTGGGGGCCTGCCCAGGCATGGAAGGGTTTTGGCAGTGTTTGGAAGGGTACTGGGGCCCAGAGAGGCATAGGGCAGAGGATCCGGCCAGTCTGGTGGTCAAGCGCCAGCTGGTTGGGGAAATTGGTGATATATGGGGGGGCCTAGGTCGAGTTTTGGGGGTCTGGGTCTTGATAGCAGTACATTGGCAGTGGATCTTTGAATAGAATCTATGGATGGAGACTGGGGAGATGGTGGAGCGGTGGAGGTGGCTTGTCCAGGAGGTGGTTCAGTGGTGGTGGTATCAGGGGAGATGGCTTCAGCCAGGGGCCGTAAAGAAGGTGCAAGAAATTATACAGCAGAGTCGAGAGTACCTGGTGTTAAATGATAGTAGAGTAAGATGGAAGGAAGGAGTTGGCTGAAGGGTTTCACTTCTGTATAATTTATGATGTTAGTAGTGGTTTGTGTTCTTTGTAATTGTATTAGATAGTTTGTAATAAAGGAGTCCAAGAGACTATAAAAAAAAAAAAAAAAAAGATATACTTGGGGAGATCTCTGGTCAATGGTGCACTCTATGGCAGGATGATGGAGGGCTAGTAGAGGGAGAGGCAGTGCTGGAGGATAATAACAATTTGGTTGGCGGCTGGCCAGTGGTGGCAGAGTCTGCAATTGGTGGAGCAGTAATGGGTAGGGTGACCCTTGAAGAGGTGTTGGAGGTTCTGAGGAAAGTGTAGGCTGGTTCATCACCAGGGGAGGATGGACTGCCTTGGGAGTTCTGGAAGGAGTTTCAAACTGAGTTTGGGGCATGGCTAGTGGAAATAGTGAACTTTATGCTGGGGGAAGGCCACTGAATTGGCAATAGATCCTTAGGGCTAGTCTCACTGCTCTATAAGGAGAAAGAGGACAGACATGTGTGGCAGAACTGGAGGCCCATCATGTTACTGAATATAGATAGGAAGTTGGTCTCCAAGATTCTGGCAGGGAGAATGTAACAATGGATTGGCTGATTGGTGGGTGATGAACAGCGAGGGTTTGTGAAGGGGAGACAGATCCGAGACAGTACAGCCTGGATGCAAAATGTTTTGGAGGGTTGTAGAAGCCAGCAAGTAGATGGAAGAATGCTGTTCTTGGACCAGGAAAAGACATATGATAGGGTGCAGTGGAACTACTTGGAGGTGGTTCTATGGAAGGCCGGGTTTGGCATGGGGGAGGCTCAAAAACTGATGGGTCTGGTGCAAGGTTGCCGGGCTGCAGTGTTGATGAATGGGTTGAGTGGCCAGGAGTTTTTCTTAGGGTGAGGTGTGTCACAAGGGAATCTTCTTTCACCTCTGCTTTATATTTTATCTTTGGAGCCCTTGTTGGCATGGCTGAAGGGGAGGCTTACCAGATTGAAGATAGGAGATGTGGTCTGGAAGCTGGGGGCCTTTGCAGACAACATAGTGGTAGGGTTAGGCAGTGTGGAAGATGTGGCGAGCTTGCAGAAAGGGGTAGGACAGTATAAGATGTTGGCAGGGGCAAAGCTGAACTGGGGCAAGTGTGAGACCATGGAGCTTGGAGCTGGTTTGGGGGAGCATAGACATTTTGGACAATTAGTTGGTCCTGGGGAGGTAGTTTCGATATTTGGGTATCTGGTTCTTGGTATATGGGATGGTGCTGCCGAAAGAGTGGTGGTGTGGATTGATACAGAAGTGGGAGAATGCCTTGGTGGGCTGGTCTGGGAGGGGCTTCTCTTTGGTTGGGAGGATTGTAGTCTTGAATGTATATTGGTTACTGAAGCTGTGGTACTTGGGGTACCACCTGGACTTTCTAGGATGGGTGGTTCAGAAACTGAAGAAGGTGGTCAAATGATGGCTATGGCAGGGAAGAAGACCACAGATTAGTTGGAAGATAATAGTGATGCCAAAGGCAGATGGAGGTCTGGGGCTGATGGACTTTAGAAGGCAGCTGAAGGTACTTTGGGGCTGGTGGGATTATAGAATGGCAGAACTAGGAGGGGAGGGTTGGAGCAAACTGGCTATAGACAACTGGGAAGTTAGGTTCTGCCTCCAGATTGAGGTTCGGAAGGATATGCGAGGTTTGCTCCAGGTTAGAAGGGTTGGCAGGTTGCACTATCGGGGATTCTGGTGGGGTATTGTGGAAGCTTGGCTAGCAATGGGACTTACAGCCCCAGAGCCTGGCGAAGAAGAGGAGGACCCAGAATGGCAATGGTGGTAACTTGGTATGATTCGTATTGGTGGCCACTCATTGGCAGAATACTCTTTAACTGGGGCGATGGAGTGGATCCAGACAGGTCTGCTTGAGAGGTGGCCAGTTGGTTGACAGAAGGCTGGGTTTGGAGAAGAGTGGGAGTAGGGTTGGGTTTGGGGTTGGGGGACCTCTCTACTCAAGATTGCCCCACCTAAGTTCTGGGTGGTATGGTGGTGATTTTTGTAGAGAAATGTCATACTGGGGTACAGGACAGGGTGGATGGTGGATGGAGGTGTGAAGGAATGTGAGTGGTGTTGTGAGCTGGATGGGGAGTAGTGCAGACACTGGAGCATGTTCTGGCAGCTTATCCAGGGGTTGAAGGATTTTGGTGGACATTAGAAGGTTATTGGGGGGAAGAGAGTGAGCAGGCAGGGGGCCCCACTTGTCGGGTGATCAAGTGTCAACTGGTGGGAGAAATTGGGGACATCTGGGGAGGCCTAGATTAGATTATCGGCATCTGGGTACTGATGGCAGTGCACTGGCAGTGGGTGTTCAAGAGAGATCCTTGGATGGGAATTGGAGAATTGGTGGAGCAGTGGAAGGGGTTACTCTTGGAAGTGGTGCAAGGGTGGTGGTATTAGGGGAAGAGGCACCAGTTGGGGGTCATGAAGAAGGTGTTAGACATTGTCCAGAGGAGTCAGGAGCACCTCATACTTGGTGAGAAGGGGGTGAGGTGGAAAGAAGGTGTAGGCTGAAGAGCTCTTCCTTTTTTTTTTTTTTTTTTTTTTTTAAAGTCACTTGGACTCCACCTTTTATTTCCTATCTATTAATAATTTTACAGTTTATCCTCCTGCTACCCAATCCCCATAGGGGTGCCACTCTCCCTATCTACATGAACAAAGACTACTTTCTCACCCACAACACTAACCCTCCCCCCACTCTACCTACAGATTTATTCTACCAACTGATGCCTTTGACCCCCCTTCAACCCCCAACCAAGCCACCAGCCCATCAAGGTGTCTTCCATAAGGCTACGCCACCTCATTAGCCTGACCTCGGAGCCAAGTGTCCTCTTATCCTCAAAAACAAATAACCAGTGATTGGCCAACCCCACCCAAATGGCCAAAGCCCAACCTAACGTCAGCCATTCCTTCTCCACCCCCCCCTCTAGTCTGCCTCTTAAATCCTCCCATTGCTCCTGCACATCAGCTTCCCTACTCACTACCCCCAGATAATTCCCAATGTTCTGCCAAAAGGTACTAAGCACCTCACACTCTCCTAGTCAATGTTCAGGCATCTGTACATATCCCCCTTCCTGCCCTACATTATAACACTCTTCACAGTCAAAGCAGCCTTCCTCGATAAGGTGGCCAGAGTGGAAGTTGAGCATGACATTTCGCCTCAGCACACGCCACCAGACCACCCAGTACTTCGGCGGTAGCCACCTCCTCACCTTGGCACTCCAGGCCCAAATGCTATGCCAGTCCCACTCCTCACCGATTCCTACACTCTGCCAACTGCTAGGCCACAGATCCTGGCCTGGTCCCCATTGGCATTCAATCTCATCACTAATGTCAAACTCAATTAAGGGAGTGCCTCCTAGTAACACTCGGTCCCATCTCCACATCTCTGGGTCCCAAGCCTCCTCTCCTTTATTTCCCTGCCACCTAATTCCAATGCGGCACACCCCCTCTGCCACTCTCCATCAGAAGCCTTTGTATTGCAATTGTCCAGAGTTCCGAAGGCCCACAAGTGCTAGGAGATCACTAGTCGAACCCCTTGACGAGGACCTCATCTCTCAGACTTTCTGCAGTAGGGGAACCCAACCACTCTCTCTCAACTCCACTGCTCTCTTCAGCCACCATGCTCTCAAGTAGTGCAGCCTCTTAGGAAAGTCAACCAGCCCAAGACCCCCATGCACCACTGGTAAGGACAAGACCTCTCAGCCGATCTGACTCCTCCTTCCAGCCCAGATCCACCCCTTGGCCAGCTTCATCAATTGCTTCACCACCCAGGCTGGGAAGTCCATATGATAAGCCAGATACCACACCTTTAGCAGCCAATAGACATTCAGAATTGAAACGCATCCTGCAAGAGACAATTGGCAGCCCCCCCAACTCTGCAGGGCCTCCTCCCAAATACCAACCCTCTGCTCCCACCAAAGTCTGGGCAGAACTGACCCATATACTGACAGATAAATACCCAAGTATCTAACTGACTCACCAGCAGGGACAATTGTACCAATAATCTCCCTGCCCACCAGACCATTACCTAACACCATTGTTTCGCACTTATGCCAATTAAGCCTAGCCCCAGAGTTTGCCTCATACCACTCCACTGTTTCCTTGAGCTTCTCAACATCTGCAATTGATCCCAGACTGACCACCATGTTATCCACAAATGCCCCTACTTTCCACCCAATGCCAAAGGTAGAGAGCCCCACTATCTTCTGCCTGATTCTGTCCATAAAGGGCTCTAGAGACAAAGCATACAAAATGGGGGACAGAGGGTCCCCCTGGGGCACCCCCCTACCCAGGGGAAATGCTATCTCTCTATGTCTATTACACATGAGTGCTGCCCTACTTCCTTCCAGTAGACTGATCATAGCAGTCCTGAACTGTCATGGGACCCCAATCCTATCCAAAACTATTGCCAGCCAGACCCATCGCACCTGGTCATAAGCCTTCTCCTGGTTCAAAAAGACCAGATGCCCATCTAGTCCACTGGCTCATACCCCTTCAATAATGCCATGCACCCATGCTGTGCCATCCCTGATGAGCCAGCCTCCCACAAAGCCCTGCTGCTCCTCACCCAAGACTTGCTGGGCCACTTTTTGCAACCTTGCAACCACCACTTTGGTAACCAACTTTCTGTCCATATCTAGTAGCATAATTGGCCTCCAGTTCTTCCAGTCCTCTCGGCTACCTTTGTTCTTATAAAGCAATATCACCAGCTCTAAATCCTGTTCTCCCACCCATCTCCCTGTCCATAGAATCCAATCACACAGTGCCATCATCTCTCCCAGTACTCCAGGGACTCCCACCATCCTTTTCTAGAAGTCCCAGGGCAGACCATCATCCCCAGGCACCATACCCAAGGTTGTCGCAGCAAGAACCTGGTGGATCTCCTCCTCTAGCACTGGCAGTACTAAGTTATCCAACCCATCTGCTTGGGTAGGGGCCAATCCGCCAATGCCCGATCAATATCCTCAGCATCTGCCCCACCCTCCTTCTCACTCCACAATCCACTCCAATGCTCCTTTAACAATTCAAGAATGTCTTGTACCTCATGCACCAGTAAACCATCAGCATTAAGCACCCCCTCCCACCTTTGCTGCACCCTTCTCGTCTGAAGGGCTCTCGTAAGAAACTTTGAGGGCCGCTCTCCTTCCTCCAGCCCCTGCCAACGAAACCACACTGCCAGACCCTGGACCCTTGCCTCTTTCTCATTCCGCAGCATCTGTTGTAGTTTAGCTACCTCTATTCTTAATCTTATTAATTGCCAGTCCTCCTCTCCCTCTAACGTCACCAGTCTTGCCCAGTTCTCCAAGAGTCTAGATAGTCTACTAGATACCCACCACACCCGCCACCTCCTCTGTCTCCCCGCCTCTATACCAGCCTCACTCCAGAAGGTCCTGGCCATCTCCTTCATCTGCAACCACCAAATATCAACTGGGACACCTTCCTGCCTCCAGTGTTCCACCTGCAGTTGAACTACTTCAGCTCATTTATCTCACCGAATCTTATCATCTAGTAAGGAGAAATTGAGATGTCAATGTCCAGGCCCATCCCCACTCCCCCCAAAATGTCTCTGCCCTAAAAGCCCCCAATGATCTGACCAAGGACACCATTCTACCTCCAGTGACTTCCAAACATCCAAGCCACAGCAGCTGGCTGTCAGAATCCAATCAATTCTTGTCCCCAGACCCCCAGCCCAGTGCATGTACACCCTCCTGTTCCCCCAACATTCCCTACCAGCATCTACTAGAGCACTCAGTCTTTCCACTTCCTCCCATATCACCAGTCCTCCACTCTGACCCACAGCTCTTTGTTCTCTATCAGTTCTATCCCTCAATATGTCTCGGACCATATTGAAGTCTCCACCGAGCATATCTACCCCAACCTTCACAAGAATTCCACTCTCCTGTAGGCCCGTCACCCAATTCACCCACTCGCCCTGCACCGCAGGGCACTAACAGGAGCCCACCATGACTGGCTCCCAACCTGTATGTATCCACTCTCCCCAGACAAATCTATCCCCCCAGCTCTGCACATCCCATATCTCCACTCTGCCCTTCCACACCAGAATTCCAACCTTGTCCCTCCAAACTGCCTCACCTCTCCACTCCTTTGTCCAATCCAGTCTATCCAAGTCATCCTCATATCTGATATCCTGCAAGAGGAAGAGATCAGCCTCCAATCTCTTCAGCCAAGTAAAAATGTTCTTATATCGATAAGTACCCCGTAACCCATTCACATTCAAAGAAAAAATGTTAGTTGTACTATTCATAAGGGAAATTATATAGTTTCAGATGTGTCCTCTACAGCTCCATGTCTACTTCCTCCTGTACCCTATCCAGGTTGCGCTCAGCAATAGCTTCTACTTCCTTGGTCCTCTTAGCCTCCAATTCAGCCAGGATCTCAGCCATCTCCACATCCTCCTTTTCCTCAAACTCCTCATGGTACTCCAAGCAAGCCTCTTGCCAGAGCTGCAGTCCATACTGCTTAGTCTAACAGTGGGCAGCCTGCTCACCCGCTACAACTACCAGAGCAGCTTCCCTCTCCTTATCTACCTCATACCCCTCCTTCTCCAAGTATACTGCCAGAATTTCTGCCTTCAATGCTGCCACCATGCCATCACCCCGCAGGATCCTTGCCCAATGCTCATTGCTCATCACTCGGAGGTCGACTTCCCCCAGCTCTTCCGCCACCAAGTTGTTCATCATCCAGCACACCCAGAGCAAGTTTCCCACCTCCTTCCCTCCAGAGATCACTGGCCTCCCTCCATCCAACATCTTAGTATCAGCCCCTACACTCGCTGACTCATTCTATCCCTCCTCTGGGACATCCACCAATTCCTCTTCTCCAGTCACCTCTACCAATCCCCACTTCTCCACATTTGGGACTCCAAAGCACACCTGCTGAGCACTACACATCGGCACATCCTCCACCACTCTACCTCTTACCACCGGACCTCTTCTGATAAGGGGGGAGGATGAAGGTAAATCCTCCCATATTTCCTCCCAAACCTCAAGTGTGCCATCTTTATACAGATTCTTGCTCGGCACCTTCTCGGCCTCCACCCACCCCCCCTCCTCATTCCTTCCACTACTAGCAGCCCAGACACTCGCCTCAGCACCTCCAGTAGTTGCACTATCACTCACCTTCCTCATCGCCTTCACCCCTATTTTCGCCAACAATTCCCTCTACCTTCTGCACCCTTGGGACCTCTCCCACACCTCCTTATTGATGTGGACTCGCTTCCCTTCAACTACCTCAAGATGCATCGCCTCCTCGAATGCCTTCCATGCTTTCACCCTCCTCTCCACCACTCCACTTAACTCCTCTAGTGCTTCCAGCAAATCCTCCTTCTCCTCCTCGCTCCCTTTTACTCTTGTCACCTTGCATAAGAAAGCCCCCCATACCATCACTGAGGGCCAGTCCCGCACCTTCCCAGTAGCCTCCCACCCAGCCAACCGAATCCTGACATCAACATCCTCTGTCTGGAGGGAGGTTCCTTCCCACACTCTGAACCCAATATCGACCACCTCCCCATACTCTGCCATAATCTTCTTGACTCTCTTCCTTGTCTCTACAGCAGTAACAGTGGGAACTCCTTTTACCAGAAGCTGCACTACTCTCAGGTCCCACCACAGGCATCTCACCATCAGTATACACACCTTGCCCACTCTCATCCCAGCCTTCAGAGCCTCCTCCAGTGGCCCAGCCTCCTTGAATCTCACCTCCACCCCTTCAAGGCTCTTCAGGAACTTAACAGATGCCGCATCACTCATCTGCTTCGCGATCAGCCCCAGAACCATTTTTGCTGTCACTATCAAGCCCCGGAAACACATTGTGATGGCAAATTCCAAGATCAACTTCTTGAGTAATGGAGCCACTGCCAGTCCCATTACACCATCTGCCAGGTCCTCAGGCCTCATGCTCTTTCCACCACTCGGCTCACTATCAGCAGTCCCATCTAGATTTTTTTTCAGATCACCTGTCACACCCCCATCAGCAGTCCTTGCCTCAGCTGCTATCCCCCCAGCTCCACCCCTATGGCCCTCCTGAGAGGCACCCCCCCGAGGTTGCTGCCCTGTAGCCCTCACTGGCACCTTCCCCCCTCTCAGCCAGCTCTCCAGTCCAGCTCCCTGCTGACCCCCCTTCACCTTCTCTGCAAAGCTCACTCTGCCAGACCCTTGACCTCCAGCTCCACCCCCTCCTCCACCAGGTCCTCCCACCAGCAGGCCCCTCATACTTCCCCCCAAGCCAGGGCCTCTCCCCACTTGCTGCCAGTCAAATGCTCCAGGGCCACCCTGCCCAGTACACACCTCAGGAAGCTTGTTGGTTGCCATGATACTAGTAGCTTGTCTCCAGAAACTGTATCGAAAGTGTTGCCAAAAGATTGTGTAACCTGAATGTTACCAGAGAAAGGTGCATATGAAGGGCCCTTCCTTGTATTATTATTAAATAGTGGAGGGTTGAGTTCATTGTTGTTCTAAGGTAATTGTTGAGATACATGGATAGTGTAATTCTATAGACTAGTGGAATAAAGGAGTCCAAGTGACTATAAAAAAA
>RBNI01007054.1:0-10704 GCA_003990745.1 Jimgerdemannia flammicorona | reverse complement strand
TTTTTTTTTTTTTTTTTTTTTTTTTTTTTTTTTATAAAACTCAAAAATTATATTTTTAAAATTTTTTTGACATAAAATTTAATATAAAATTTTTAATAAAAAATTTTTTTAATTCAATTTTTTTTGTAGATAAATTTACTTGTAAATTGATATAAGAGATAAAGATAGTCTTTCTTAATAGTGATATAGATATAGAGTTATATATTTGCCAGCTATAAAGATATGAGCAGAATGATTATTGGAATAATCTAGTATATAAACTATATAAAAAATTATATAGTATTAAGAAAGTAGCTTATTTATAGAATAGGAAAATTAATAAATATCTTCTTAATAATAGATTTATATACTGTAAAGTAGATGACTGCATATGTTCAATACTATACTGATAGAGTAACTTTTATAGATATTAAGATAGATGATATAATTATATATTATTATAATGAAAAGTAAGCTTAATAAAGTTGAGAAAGTTCTATATAAAGAATTCAAAATAATAGATATGGATAATATATATATCTTTCCTTCTGGAGATATTTATTATATATAATAGAAATATGTATATTATATACCTCTTATAAGAAACTTATACTAAGACTATTTTTGAACAATTTAATATAATTGAATGCAAGCTAGTAAGTATTTTAATAGAAACTTCTATAAAGTTAAAAAAGTCTGATACTATATTAGAGGTAAATAACAATATTCTCTATTAGTAAGCAGTCAGTTTCCTTATATATCTCATATTAGGAATGAGGCCTGATATCTTATATACTATAAATAAGATGATACATATATGTAGTATTTATTATACTATAATAATATATATTGATCAGCAGTTAAGTATATATTTAGATACATATATTAAAGGATACTATACTCATATTAAGCAAAAGCAATAATAATAACAATAATGACAAAAAGAATAATATATAACTATCTGGTATATATGATGCCAATTAGACTAGAGACTTAGATAATTACTGATTTATAACTGAGTATTTCTTTCAGTTAAACAAAGAGATTATTTTGTAGTAAATATGTAAGTAAAGCTTAGTATTAATATTATCTATATAAGCAAAGTATCAAGTATTGTCCACAGTAACTAAGAAGCTATTTGGCAATACTAGCTATTAAAAAAACTTAATTTTGATCAGAAATAATACTTTATGCTTATTTATCAAAATAACTAATCTATGATTACTATGGCCAAGAACTCTATTCATCATAGTAGAATAAAATATATTGATAAACAATATTATTATATAAGAAAATATATAGAGAATGAAACTATATACTTAAAATATATCTTTATAGAGTATATAATTATAGATTTGCTTACTAAAGCTCTCCCGAGACCTAAGTTTAAACAATGTACTAAAGAAATAAGTTTTATAACAAACTATATACTAATAATAGATAATTATAAAATATTTTATAATAAAAAAAAAATTTGAAAAACAATGCATTATATCTTTCTACATCTCTCTCTCTTTAAGCATTATATTATAGTTATTCACTAGTTCTTCTTTTTCTTTTTCTTCTTCTTTTTCTTCCATATTTGAGTTTTTTTACTATTAGAACTTATTTATATTTTTTATTTTTACTATAGTTTCTTATACTTTAAATATGAATAGATAGCATTCTTTTAGTATATTTATAGTTATTTTATATTTTTATATTTCTATTTATATTGTATTTTTGTATATTATCTCATTGAGTAAGAGTATTGAAATTTCTATTATTTGACATCTTAATTATATATATATCTTATATATAATTATATCATCTTTGTACTATATTACTTAATATATAATAATACAAGTAATTAATAAATAATACTACTGCTCTTCTTTACTCCATATTCTCAATAATAAGCTACTGGCAATTCTAATAGAATTTTTAAAGAAAATTCCAATATAGTAATATATACTATATATAATATATATAACTATATAATATTTAGCTATAATCTCAATCTATACTCTCTATACTGAGTATATTATAATCTCAGCTCTCCTGTTCTCTCTTAATAATAAAGAAGTATTTTTATTAAAAACTCTCTAATCTAACTTAACTTAAGATATAAATATAGTATCTCTATCTAATATAAGATCTAAAAAGTAATACTTGAACTATATCTCAATAATAAGTATTTAAAACTTAGTACTTTTTTTTTTTTTTTTTTTTAAAGTTACTTGGACTCTACCATTTATTACCAGTCTATTAATAAGTTTACAGTATTTCCTCCTACTACCCAATACCCATAGAGGAGTCTCTCCTCATATTATCATGAATAAGGACTACCTTCTTACCTACTACCCCCACTCTTCTCCCACTCTATCTATAGATTTTCTCTACTAAGTGATGTCTTCAACCACCCTGTAACCCCCAACCAAGCTACCAGCCTGTCAAGGTGTCTTCTATAAGGCAATACTAATGCACTAATCAGTTTTCCCAGCCCAGTCTCCTTCCATCCTCAAAAACAAATAGCCAGTAACTGACTAGCCTCACCCAAATTACCAAAACCCAGCCTAAGGTAAGTCACTCCTTTCCCACCCCCCCTCCACCAGTTTATCCCTCAAATCCTCTCACTGATCCCATGCACCATCGCTTCTACACACTATCTCTAAACAATCTCTAATAGCCCACCAAAAGTCACTAAGTACCTCACACTCCCCTAGCCAATATTCAGGCATCTGCATATATCCCCCTTTCTGCCCTACATTGTGGTACTCCTCACAGTCAAAACAGCCTCCTGTAATAAGGTGACCTAAGTGGAAGTTGAGCATTATATTCCTCCTCAGCATGTGCCACCAGACCACCCAATACTTTGGCAGCATCTACCTCTTCACCTCAGCACTCTAGGTCTGCCAGTTCCACTCTTCTCCAATACCTACTCCCTACTATCTGCTAGGCCACAGATCCTGACCTTGTCCCCTTTGGTAATCTATCCCATCACCAATGTCAAACTCAATCAAGAGAATACCTCTCAGCAACACTTAGTCTCATCTCTATATTGCTGGGTCCCAAGCTACCTCTTCTTCATTACTCTGCTAATGAATTTCAATGAAGTGTACCCCCTCTGCCACTCCCCACCAGAAGCCTTTGTATCACAATTGTGCAGTATTCTGAAGCCCAACCAATGATAAGAGATCCCCTGTTGAGCCTCTTAGTGAGGACTTCATCTCCCAGACCTTTTGCAATAGGGGAACCCAACTGCCCCCTCTCAACTCCACTGCTCTCTTTAACCACCATGCTCTCAAGCAGTGTAGCCTCTTTGGAAAGTTGACCAGCCCAAGTCCTCCTCTTGCCACTAGTAAGGAAAAGACCTCCTAACTAATCTGACTCCTCTTTTCAGCCCAGATACCCCTTGGCCAGCTTCATCAATTGCTTCACTACCCAGGTTGAGAAGTCTAGATGATAAGCCAGATACTACAACTTAGACATTCAAAATCAAGACACACCCTACTAGAGACAAGTGGCAACCCCCCCAGCTTCTCAGGGCCTCTCCCCAGATTCTAACCCTCTGCTCCCACTAAAGTCTAGATAGTACTGACCTATATATGGACAAATAAATATCCAAGTATCACACTATCTCACCAGTAGGCATGATTGTTCTAATAACATCCCCTCCCACCAGGCCATTGCCTAACACCATTGTTTCATACTTGTGCCAATTGAGTTTAGCCCCAGAGTTCTCCTCATACCACTCCACTGTCTTCTTTAGCTCCTCAATATCAGTGATGGATCTCAGACTAACTACTATATCATCTGCAAAGGCCCCAACTTTTCACCCAATCCAAAGATGGAGAGCCCTACTATCTTTTACCTAATTCTGTCCATGAGAGGTTCCAGAGAAAGAGTATACAGAATGGGGGATAGTGGGTCCCCCTGAGAGATACCCCTACTTAGGAGAAACAATACCCCTCTATGTCTATTACATATGAGTACAGCCCTACTCTCTTCCAGTAGGTTGATCATTACTGACCAGAACTAATATGGTACCCCAGTCCTATCTAATACTTTTGCCAGCCAGACTTACTGCATCTGATCATAAGTCTTCTCCTGGTCTAAGAAGACCAGTTGCCCATCCAGTCCACAAACTCATGCCCCTTCAACAACTCCATATACCCAGGCTGTGCCATCTCTAATGAGCTGGCCTCCTACAAAGCCCCACTGCTCAACACCCAAGACCTGCTGGGCCACCTTCTGTAGCCTTACAACTACCACCTTAGTCACCAACTTTCTGTCTATGTCCAGTAGCATAATCAGCCTCCAGTTCTTCCAGTTCTCTCACCTTCCTTTGTTCTTGTAAAGCAACATCACTAGCCCCAGATCCTGCTCTCCCACCCATCTCCCTGTCTGTAGTATAAAATTACACAATACTGTCATCTCATCCAGTACTCCTGGGACTTCAACCATCTTCTTCCAGAAGTCTCAGAGCAGACTATCCTCTCTAGGTACTGTACCCAGAGTTTTCACAGCAAGAATCTGGTGGATCTCTACCTTCTGTACTGGCAATACTAAGTCATCTAGCTCATCTACTTGTGGAGAGTTCCAATCCTCTAATGTCTGGTCAATGTCAGCAGCATCTGCCCCACCCACCTTCTCACTCCACAATCTACTCCATTGATTCTTTAGTGAACCAAGAATGTCTTATATACCATGCACCAGTATACCATTAGAGTCAAGCACCACCTCCTACCTTTGCTGTATCCTTCTCATCTGAAGGACCCTCATGAGATACTTAGAGGGCCTCTCCCCTTCCTCCAAACTCTGCCAATGAAGCCATGCTGCCATACTCTGCACCCTTGCCTCCTCCTCTTTCCACAGTACTTGTTGTAATTCTCCAACCTTCATTTTTGCCCTCATGAATCTCCAATCCTCTCTCCCCTCTAATATCACTAGCTCTGCCCAATCCTCCAAGAGTCTAGTCAGTCTAACAGAAGCCCATCTGACCCATTACCTCCTCTGCTTTCCAGCCTCCTTGCTAGCCTCACTCTAGTAGACCTTCTTTCATTCTCATCCACTGAATACTAACTGGGGTGCCTTCCTGCCACCAGCTCTCTACCCTTAGTTGAATGTCTTCAGCCCACTCATCCCACCAGATCCTATTATCTAATAAAGAGGAATTGAGGCACCAATGTCCAGGCCCATTCCCACTCTCCCCAAAATACCCCTGCCCTAATAGCCCTCAATGATCTGACCAAGGACACTATTTCACCTTCAGCAACTTCCAAACATCTAAGCCCCACAGCTGGCCATCAATATCCAGTCAATCCTCATCCCCAGGCCCCCTACCCAGTGCATGTATACCCTCCTATCTCTCCAATACTCCCTACCAGTATCTACCAGAGCACTTAGCCTTTCTACTTCCTCCCATGCTACCAACCCTCCACTCCTATTCTCAGCTCCCTGTCTGCTATCTATTCTATCCATTAGTATATCCTGGACCATATTGAAGTCTCTACCAAGCATATCCACCCCAGCCTCTGCAAGGACCCCACTCTTCAGAAGACCCTTCATCCAGTTCACACACTCACTCTGTATAGCAGGACAGTAACAGGAGCCCACTGTGACTAGCTCCCAACCTGTACATATCCACTCTCCCCAGACCAATCAATCCCCCCAGCTCCTCATATCCTGTATCTCCTCTCTGTCTTTTTAGACCAGAATCCCAATCTTGCCCTTCCAAACTACCTCACCTCCCCATTTCTTTGTCCATTCTAGCCTATCCAAATCATCCTCACACCTAACATCCTACAAGAGGAAGAAATTGGCCTCCAATCTCTTCAGCCAAGTAAAAATGTTCCTATGTCAAGAAGTACCCTGTAACCCATTCACATTTAAAGAGAAAATATTGGTTGTACTATTCATAATAAAATATG
The DNA here is from genome assembly GCA_003990745.1 of Jimgerdemannia flammicorona. Lineage (NCBI taxonomy): Eukaryota > Fungi > Mucoromycota > Endogonomycetes > Endogonales > Endogonaceae > Jimgerdemannia > Jimgerdemannia flammicorona. The sequence goes on along the minus strand of RBNI01007054.1, from coordinate 4,813 downwards.
GTATGTCATCTAGTCCATCCCTACTGCTCCATATTCATCTCTTCCTGTACTATATCCAGATTATATTCCACAGTCACTGCCTCCTCTTCAGCCCTCTGGGCCTCCAATCCAGCCAAAAGCTCATTCATCTCCCCATCTGTCTTCTCCTCAAACTCCTCCTGGTACTCCAGGCAGGCCTCCTGCCAGAGCTGTAATCCATGATACTTAGTCTAGCAGTATTTAGCCCTCTCACCAGCAATACCCATCAGCTCCACCTCCTACTCCTTATCCACCTCATACTCTTCCTCCTCCAGATACACCATAAGGATTTCCACCTTCAATACCAGCACCACTCCATCTCTCTGCAGGATCCATACCCAATACTCATCACTCATCACTCTCAAGTCCACCTCCCCCAACTCTTTAGCTGCTAGGTTGTTTATCATCCTACATATCCAAAGTAGGTTCCCCACCTCCTTCTCTCCAGGAGTCACCAGTCTCTCTCTATCCAACATTGTGGTGTCAGCCCTGGTACTTGCAGACCCATCCCACACCTCTGGGACATCCACCAGTTCCTCCTCTCTGACTGCCACTACTTGTCCCCCATTTGCCACCTCAGGTATTCTAAATTGTACTCACTGGGCCCCCCGCATTGGCACATTCTCTGCCACTCTGCTTTGGGAAGTCAGACCTCACCTGATAAGAGGAGTAGGGATAGGTGACCTCTTCTAGGTCTCCTCCCAGACCTCAAATATACCATCAGTATATGGGTCATTGCCAGCTGCCTTCCTGTCCTCTCCTGTCTCCTTCCCTGTACTCCTGCCACTCTCGCTGGCCCAGATACTCACTTTGGCATCCCCTGCCTCTACCATTCCACCCACATCCTGCTGTGGTCTGCTCTCCAGCTTAGCCAGCAGCTCCTTCTGTCTCTTATATCTCTGCGCTCTTTCCCACTACCCCTTATCTACTCAAATCTGCCTCCCATCCACCTCCTCCAAGTGTATTGACTTCACAAAGGTCTTCCAAGCCTTTGCCCACCACTCTACAGCACCACTCAGCTCTTCTAGTGCTTCTAACAAGTCCTCTTCCTCCTCCTCACTCCCCTTTACCCTCATCACTTTGCACAAGATCACCCCCAGACCATTACCGAAGGCCAGTCCCTTGCCTTCCCAGTAGCTTCCTTCTCTACCAGCCGAATTCACACATCAATATCCTCAGTCCTGAGTGAGGTCCCTTCCCAGACCCTGAATCTAATATCCACTATCTCACCATACTCTACTATAATATTCTTGACTCTCCTTCTTGTCTCTACTATCATTACTGTGGGCACTCCTTTCACCAGTAGTTGTATCAATCTGAGATCCCATCTCAGATAATGCATCATAGAGACACACACCTCTCCAATAGTCAATCTAACTCTCAACATCTCCTCTAAAGACTTAGCCTCCTCAAAGCCCACCTCCACTCTCTCCAATCCTTTTAGAAACTTTACCAATACTACTTTAGCTATCTGCTTAGTAATAAGTCCCAGCACTATTTTTGCCATCACTGCTAGACCCCAGAAGCACAGCATAACCATGAATACTGAGATCGATTTTTTGAGTAATGGAGCTACCACCAGACTCATCACACTATCTGCCAAATCCCCCTGCCCTCCAAGCCCCTGCTGCTCAGCTGCATTATCAGCAGTTATATCTGGATTTTTTTTCCAGATCAGCAGTCTTGTCACTATCAGCTATCATGCTCACCCCAGCCACTATACCCCCAGCTCTACTGCTCCCACTACCAAGAGCTACTCTCCCACATATAGCTATCTTCTCCATCTCCTTGCCTTTCCTCAGCCATCTCTCTAGCTCAGATACCTACTGTCTCTCCTTTACCATCTCTGCAAAGCTTGTCCTTCCAGACCCCTGTCCTCCACCACTATCTTCTCCTCTTCTGTATCCTCTCACCAGCAGCCCCCTCATACCCCCCCCCCCCAGGTCAGGGCCTCTCCCCACATGCTGCCAGTTGAATATGCTAGAGCTACTCTGCCTAGTACATATCTCAGATTGTCTGTCAGTCACTATGTTATTAGTCTCTTTTCTCCAAAAATGATATTGTAAGTGCTTTCTAAAAGTTGTGTAACCTGAAAGGTACTAGAGAAAGATGAGGTACAGGCTTCTTTCTGAACCTCTCACAAAGATCTGAGGCATATGCAATGCTTAGTACTTTCTTACAAAACTCACTAATAGTCTATCCAAATTATCTATAATATATTAATTCTATTAGTATATAGTTTTATTATAGTAAGCTTAGGTTTCTTTTATCTATAAAGTTTAAATATATTAAAGTAGAGTTTACTATCTTAGATTAGTTCTTATACTGTTCTCAAAATAGTTCTTCTTATAATATTCTGATTTAAAATAATTACTAGATAATAATATTAAATCTATTAGTAATTTTTATAGTTTTTTTAAGAGATTCTAATTTCTCTAGCTCAATTTTAACTTATATATTTTTCTTTAAGCCTCAGATATAATAGTTTATCTTTTTATTTTCTATAATATCAAATAGCTTCAAAAAGATTAATAAAAATTATATATTATACTTATATAGACTTAAATTGCTTAATATTTACAAGCTTATCTCTGATTAGTTTAATAGTATTTACAGGTTTAAATTTCTTATAAAAAGTCTTTCTGAATATTTCTATTTATAGATTCTTAGATTTCTATATATAGATATAACCATAATATAGTTATACTATTAGATAACTATATTTTTTTCAAAAAAAAAAAAAATAGTAGTAAATTAGACTTATATATAGTATTAATCTAATTAAAAGATCTAAATATTAATAGATAGTACTCTTTAGTAACCAATAAAGATATTAAACTTGAGTAACTTGAAACTAACAAATATAACTACAGAGTAAGTTATTATAAAGTAGTATTTTAAATGAGTTACTTAGAGATAGAAGAATTCAATATATAGATTCCTTTCTCTGCTACCTTTAGTGCTCCTAATGAGTCAATTTAATCCAGATTGGATTCAGATTGATTCGGATTGAATCCCATCCAGATCAACTCAGATGGGATTCGAATCCCATCTGGATGGATTCGAATCAACCATTGTTTTGATTTCCAAATTAGATAATTAAATTTTTACATCAATAACTCGATGAATAATCATCCAAATTTGATGATTTTGATGTCATTTGAAAGCCCTTAATAAGGTCTATCTAATGATATCAAGAACATTGAAATCCAATCATGCGTTGCTGAGTTATAAAGGAAACCATCTGAATCGCCAATTTTGGAAATTCTTCGATTTGCCAATTTTGGAAATTTCGTCAAATAGAACGTTTTCCTTAATATCTCGGCAACACGTGATCCAATTTTAATGTTCTTGATATCATTAGAAAGGCCTTATTAAGGGCTTTCAAATGACACCAAGATCATCAAATTTGAATGATTATTCATCGAGGTATTGATGTAAACATTTAATTGTCCAATTTGGAAATCAAAACAATGGTTGATTTGAATCCATCCGGATGGGATTTGAATCCAATCCAAGTTGATCCAGATGGGATTCGAATCCAATCCGAGTTGATCTGGATGGGATTTGAATCCATCCAAATCCCATCTGGATTGACTCATTTGGAGTACTAGTTACCTTACTAGTTATAAGGTTTGGTAGACAATCTTCTGAGTCCCCTTTCCTCTATTATTACTCCCTCTACCTCAGGTTAGTTTGCTGTACCTGTAGGGGCATGGTGGGAGGAGGGCAATGGTGATGAGTTACTCTTTTATTAGTGTCTGATCAGTATCTTCTTTACTTTTTTACAGATTCTGGTACCTTCAGCTATATCTAGAGTATACTCATTTTGGTGCAGTATCTTCTTCCTTTTGCCATTGTCAGCAAGATGTTATCTTGGTGCATCATGGGTTATATAGAGATTCAACTGACCTTGGGCATCAAGTGCCCAGTATAGGTTACTTATAGGTCCTCAGTACTTATGGTAAGTCCTCTGGCTTTGGCAAGCTTTCTGATGAGTACAGTTCTGGCATAGGGGACTGTTTTTTTGATATTGTCAGGATGGGAGAGAAGATGGCCATCACAGATAGGAGGAAGAGCAATTATGGTAAACCAGTAGAGTATTAGGCTGGGAGTAGTCATCAGGGCTGGGGTAGGTATTGCTTTGGTGGGGCCTTTTGATTGATGCAGAGTGGTTAGGTGATAGGTGTCACTCTTAACTTCTTTTGGTAATATATAGGGTTGGGCTCCAGTCATTGAGAGAGGTCAGAGGGCCTGAGACTACTTATTTCAGATGTCTTGGCTATACTCAACTGAAACTGAGAGCTGATATGACAATATAATTGAGGCCTGCAGACTTGAGTAGTGGGGTATTGGGAGTCTCCTCTTACCTTATATATAAGTCCTCTACTTATCTTATCTGAGAGAACCATGCCCTATCCACCATGATATACTTTGATAAGAGTTTTTTCTTTATCTGTCATTCTCCTTAGGGTGGCAGGAGCTATTCTATTTAGCTCAGATATGACCTTATATATACATTGGGGTCTCAAGTATGTGTTTTTGGTCATTAATATATGACTGAGTTCCCTCTGGTAGTAGGGAGAATATGGTACACAGAATGAGGTGTAGGCCAACATAGGTCTTGCTATACCTAGTATAGTTGAGCTACTGGACAATAGCTAGCCTAGATTAATAGGGGAGTAGTACTTGATGGGTAGTGGGGAAGGGTTTTGATCTATATAGTCTAGGTTCTCTTCCAATAAAATCTGTAGAACTCTGAGTCCATAAAATAAAAAAAAAAATTTTTTTTTTT
>RBNI01007053.1:0-10705 GCA_003990745.1 Jimgerdemannia flammicorona | reverse complement strand
AAAAAAAAAAAAAAAAAAAAAAAAAAAAAAAAAAAAAAAAAAAAAAAAAGAGTTTGAAGCTTCTAATTGAAATCAATTTAATATCTATAATACTGAGAAATGAAATAACATTGAGAGATATCTAGATACTAATTGTAAATGAAATTTTACCTATAATATTCTATAGTAAAATTTAAAATATAGTTAGTAATTATAATTAATTCAATAATACTCCTAATATTACTAATAATAATCAAAATATTTTATTTAAAGCTTTTGATGAAGATTATTATATTCTTTTTTATAAGTCTTTATAATATTGTTATGAATAATATTAGTACTTAGAGTATATAAATCAGACTTAATAAGACTAAGAAAACTTTATAATAAAGTACTCTCAATTTCTATAAATAGTTAGTCTTTATATATAATCTAATAAATAAGTCAATTTTGAAAATCTAAAGTAAAATATAGTTAAATTGTATTTTTTTAAAAAAAGAGGAAAAAACTTAAGAAGTTTAAAAGATATTTTTTTTCAAATCTATATTAAAATAAGAAAGAAATTATCTACTTACTATAGCTGAAATATCAATTTACTTAATATTATATTTAACTCTATTTCATCTATATTGAGCTTTTATATTCTTTATTATATTTATTATAGAACTACTATATATCTTACACCTCTGTCTATATTTTAAAATTTTTATACTTATTTCAAATAAACTATAAATATATCTAAAGTAATTATAAGTTTTATTTTTTTTTTAAAAAAAAAAAAAAAAAGGATTATCTATAATACTTAAAAGTAATTTGTCTTGATATAGTATTGTCAAACTTCAAAATAAGGAGTATAGTATAGAATATTATTTAAAGAAGACTGAATATTATTTAAAGAAGTCTGACTTAAAGAATCATCAGTACTGAAAAATACTAATAACTGATCTATTGATATTGATATTGATATAGTATATATATATATATTTATAAGTATTTTCTCTCATATTCCTCTATTTACATATATGAGTAAATTATATAATAGATTTGATTCATTTGTAAGATTTAAATTAGATGATTCAAATCACTAATTTAGAGGTTTAAATTAGAGCAGTTATAATTCAAATTAATTTTGATTAGATTTAATTGATTATATAATAAATTCAAACTAGTTCAATGAGAGATTTTATCAGAAATCACAGGTCAATAATTACAGGAATATTTCAGATATTATATAGATAGTATAAGGATTTTGACATGTTATAGATCATTGATACCAATATGCTTACTTTTGTATTAGCTAAGAAATGCCTCTCTATCATATTGTTCAACATATATATCTATATTATATCTGGTTTTACTCAAATACTTCATATATATACTTTACATATACTCAGTATATATACTTATTTTTATTATAGTTCTGATCATTAACTCCTACATTCTCTCTATCATTACAACTCCTTTAATATCTCTAAGAGTCAATATAAGCTAGGCTCACCTACCTACTCACTCTGCTCTGACATTTCATTCATTGAATATATTCTCCAATTCCTCCAAGATAATCTCAATAATGAAGATAGCACTGATGCTAACATTATTGAAACTTATCCTATCAATCTCTCTGAAGACATATTAGTCATAAATATCCCCATCTGATCCTCTGCTCAAGTCATAGGTAAGGCTCTGGCTCTATCAGCCCCTTCTATCTCTACTACATCAATCTTAATAATATATCCACTTTTACCCAATATATCTATTGAAGACAGTATCACCTTGCTTCAAGATTATACTACTATACAGAACTATCAACTTAATGAAATCCTTCTCTAGTAATCTTCAGATCTGATATACCTATTGCAGACCAAGTATTTATTAACTGTATCATAGCTTCTATCTCTGCTATCATCATGGTCATTCCTCAGCCCTCTATGGTAATTTCTACTTCCAGCCCACTTAGTGGTCAAAACTCCTCTAATATCTCTTATAGTGAGTTGTCTACTATACAAACCAACTACTCAGCAGCTCTATCTCATATCATTGTTCAGGATGTCAATATCTCTCTGAAATATACTTATGTCAATCAATATCTCCTTGCTACAGTAGTTGATAACTTGTTCTCCACTATCTTACTTAGCTTTTTCTAGAAATATAATATTATCTTGAATAGCCTCTCTCTAGTGACTCAGTTTATTGAGTCTCTTGATGAAGCCAGTATATGGATCTTCTTATAGAAATCCCCTTCTCTTATCAAAGATCTTTTCAATATTCTATTCTCTCTGACCATACTTCTCACCTATTAAGTATTCTCTATAATATCTATTTTAGTCTCACAGATTCTATACCATTCTTCACCTATATTATCAACTTTATCCTCCTTTTGATATCCTTCTTCTGGTCTGCTCTCCTTAACTACTATATATCCTTCTATACAAAATATATTGCTGAGATCACTAATGATAGTATATCATCTAATTACTGCCTTTACTGGGCTCAATGTAACTCTGATCTTTTTATAATCCTCAGCTTACATCAATGTCCTCATACCTTTCTGACTACTGGTCATCTTCCAAAACTGTACTTGAAGTTCCAGAACCTCTCTTGCTAGCTGTTGAGCAGTGACACCTCATCATTCAAACCCTCTAGCACCAACCAATAGCTTATATACCACTCCTTCAATAGTATTCTCATCAATAGACTCTCTATGAAGGACTCTGACTATTATCAAAAAGATTATATCAATGCTTATATATGCTCTTATTATAGTGAAGAATACTCATAAACTTAATACCCTTACAACCCACTCCAACACTCCTAGAAACTCACCCCTGCCCAAACAACTATATCACTTTTCAACCTTTTAGTTACCCTGAACACCACTCTTTACTATCAACTTACCACTCTCTTTTTTTTTTTTTTTTAATAGTTACTTGGACTTCTACTTTATTACTCTCCAATCTATATTACATTAATATAGATGTACAAATATACCTCTCAGCCAATCCTATAAGGAGTCTCTCCCCCCTCTCTCTACTCTCCATCTTTCTGAAAATTCACCATCTCCCCTGTGACCCCAATCCTCCTTCTACTCTGTCTGCAAATCTTCTTCTATAGAGTCCCCCTCCAGGTCTCCACCCCTGCCCAACTATTCAAAAGATCCAATAACAACTATTCTTACCTTACAACTCACACTCTAAGTGTCAACCACTGATCATTCTCAAACACATATAGCTAATATCTGACAAGCCCAACTCAAATAGCCAGAACCCACTCAATAGTCAACCACTCATCTCCAATCCCCCCACCAGCCACCTCTTGAGATCACTCCACCTCCTACCCACCATCTGCTCAGATAGATGTACTCTCATCTAATCTTTTTTTTTTTCATAGTTATAAGGACTTTCACTTTATTACCAAACTATCTATATTATACTAATACCAATGAACCCCTCACTCAATTCCACAGGAAAGTCCCTTCCTCCCTCACTATTCCTCCAAAATGCTGACATCCCCACTATGACCTCAATCCTCTCTCTACTCTTCTTACAAATTGTCTCCACTGTTGTTATCAATATCCTCAATTAGTACCCCACCCCCTCTACCACCTATTCAATAAGTCCAATATCAGCCACTCCTATCTAGTAACTCTCACCTCCCAATGTCAGCTATTGACCTTTCTTAAATACATATAACCAATGTTCAGTAAGCCTGATACAAATAGTCAGTACCCATCCCAACATCAGCCACTTATCTCTCAATCTCCCTACCAGTCTCCTCCAGAGGTCACTCCACCTCCCCCCCACCATCAGCTCTGGTGGGTATACTTCCAGCCACTTCTCAATCATACTCCAAAAGTCCCCCATCACCTCACACTTCTCACACTTCCAGGTACCTCCTTTCATCAAGTAATCTGACCAGTAGTTCAATATTATATTATACTATAGAAGTCTCTACTATATCACAGAACTTGGGGGGAATCCATCTTGCTGTCTGTTTGCTCTACAACCAAATGCTATTTCAACCCCACTCTTCTCCAATTCCCACCTTCTACTATGCCTCAGGCCACAGATCTCTCCCATGCTCCTAAAGATACTCTATACCATCTTCTAAGCAGAAGTCATTCACTGGTACCCTGCCAATAGAAGGCAGTCTCACCTTTATATCTGAGGTCTCCAGTCCTCCTCCCCCTCATCACCCCATTATTGAAGACCAATATGGTGAGCCCCTTCAACCACCCCCTACTAGAATCCTCAAAAGTACTTCCTCTGACTCCCCTTCAAAGCCACCAGAGATAGTAGGTCCCCAGTCACACCAGAGGGAGGGAACTGGGCCTTTCACACTCTCTACATGAGAGAAACCCACTCTCTGCCCCTCAACTCACTAGCTTGCTTCAGCCATCATATCTGTAAGCAATAAAGGTGCTTGAAAAAATCCACCAGACCTAGTCCTCCCCAGTCTACTGATAAGGTCAACACCTCTTAGCCAATCTGACTCTGTTGCTCTGCCCATATCTAGGTCCTGGCCATCTTCAACAATCTCTTGATCACCTATGCTGGAAAGTCTAAGTAGTATCCCAGGTACCATAGCTTAGGTAACTAGTATATATTCAGCACAGTCACCCTCTCTGCCAGAGATATATAATGACCACCCCGCTCCAGGAGAGTACTCTCTCACTCTGCCAACTGCTGCTCCCACTATCTGTAAGATAATAAGAAGCCATATACTAAGAAGTAGATCCCTAGATAATGAATAGCCTCTCTTACAGAGATAATTGTTCCAATCATGTCTCCAATCTACTATCCCTCCTCCCAACACCAAAGTCTCACACTTATACCAGTTGAGCTTAGCATCCAAGCATTCCTCATACTGCTCTACTGTACCTTTCAGTACCACCACATCCTCTGCTAACCCTAACCTGACCACCATATTATTAGTGAAGGCCCCCACCTTCCAATTAACCCCCAGAATGTCCAAGCCCCTCCCCTTTTGCTGAATTCTATCCAAAAAGGGCTCCAGAGATAGTATATACAGGATTGATAACAGTGGATCCCCCTGCAGCACTCTTCTGCCCAGAGGAAATGAATCCCCTCTATGGTTATTTACTAGAATTGCTGCCCAACTTCCTTTCAGCAGACTGACCAAGGCCCACCAGACCCCTGGGGGGACCCCTATATACTTTAGCACCCCTTCCAATCATACTTACTGGACCCTATCATAGGCCTTCTCCTGGTTCAGAAAAACCAATCATCTATCTACTCCAGCAGTATAAGCTTCTTTGACAATACCATGCACTCAGGCCATCTCATCTCTGATCAGATGTCTCTCTACAAATCCTCTCTGCTCAGCCCCCAGTACTTACTGAGCTACTCCTTATAGCCTAGTCACTAGTATCTTTATGACCAGCTTGCAATCTATATTCAGAAACATGATTAGCCTCCAGTTTTTCCACTCCTCTCTCCTCTCCTTATTCTTAAACAACAGAGCTACAAAATCTAAGCAATATTCCACAATCCATACTTCTGAGCTAATGACCTCATCATACATCTCTATCATCTCTTCCAGAATTAGCTCAACTCCTGCCATCTTCTTCAAAAAATTCCATAATAATCCATCTTACTCTGATACTATCTCCAAGCTTGTCAACATCAGTATCTGCCAAATCTCCTCTCCTCAGACAGAAGTACCAAGGTCACCTAAGCCCTCCACCAGATCAGAGTGCCAGTCCTATAGGTGTCTTTTAATGTTCAGCACCCCCACCCCCTCTTCCTTCTACTCTACAATTGCTCTCATCATTTACTCAATTGGTCCAAAATCTCTGACATCCCAACAACCAACTCTCCTACCTCATCCAATACTCTCTCTCATCTCTGCCATACTCTTCTCACTTGTACCAATATCCAGGCCACTCCCTGCTTTCTCCAAAACATCCCCCTCCTAAAAGACCCCAGTAATCTGACTACAGGCACCAAATAGTTTCCAAAGTTCTTCAGATATTGACTCTCCAGCATTCAGCAGTCAACATCCAGTTAATCCTCAAGCTCAATCATGTATATAGACCCTATGATCCCCCCATCCAAGCCTCCCAGCATCCACTAATGAACTCAGACATTTGACTTCCTTCCAGGCTTCTATACCACCACTCTTATTAGTCATTTTCTTTCCCCCATCTGTTCTGTCTACCTTCCCATTACATATCATATTAAAGTCTCCACCTAGACAGTCAATCCCCACTTCTATCAATGCTCCAGACTCTTGTAGCCCTAAAATCCATTTCACTCTCTCCTCTCTTTCTACTGGACAATAATATGACCCAATAGTCAAGAGTCTCTAGCTTGGCCTCTTCCAAACTCTCCACACTACTCTGCTCTCCCAATGTCCAATATCTCTAATATCCCTCTTACTCTTTCTAGTGAGAATGCCCACATGTCCATACTGTATAGCTATACCACCCCATTCCTTCATCCAGTCCAGAATATCCAGGTCTCTATCACATCCAACATCCTGTAGTAGGAACAAATCAGTGTTCAGCCCCTTCAGCCAGCAAAAGATATTTCTATGCCTCATAACTCCTTATAGCCCATTGATATTCAAAGAGAAGATTCTAGTTATACTGTTTATATTGAATAATTTTTTTTGAAAAACAGCTGCCTACTCTATAATTCTATACTCACTATATTATCAGCAACATTCAGGTTTCTCTCTACCTCAAGCTCATCTGCCTCTCCCTGCTGAGCTTTTATATGCCTCTAAGATCTCCTGACAATCTGTACTATCCACAGCTTCCATATTCATCTGATACTCCTTACACACCATCTGCCACATTGCTAGCCCTTTTCTCAGACTCTACAGATATGTAGCCCAGTTATTCATAATTGCTAGAAGTGCTGCCTCCCTCTCATCAACTACTTGATATACCTCAGCTTTCAGTAAAGCCACTATTATCTCATCTCAGAGTTTCCATGACACCTTCTCACCTCACAGGATTTCTCCCCAGTGCCTCTTGCTAAGTATCCAAAAGTTCTCCCCCCCCAGCTCCTCAGCCACCACATTCTCCAGTGTTTTCCACAGTCATTTCTCCACATCAATAGCCTCTTTCACTCTCTGGACCACCTCCTTCCCTCCTTCCACCTGCCCTCTCTCTGCATTCATTCTTGCTGACTTATTCCATTCCTCCTTCAGTATATTCTGCAGTTTGTCATCCCCTCTAGCCCCCACTGGAACTCTATACTGAGGGTGCTCCTCCTTGACCATCTTCTCATCTTTCACTACTGCACTCTGTCCTGAGCCTCCACTCTCTCCTGGAGTCTCCTTTGGTGCTGCTTCCTTCTCTCCTGCCCAGACACTTGCCCTCAATCCAACATCTGCAGCAGCAGTCTCTCCCCTTGCCCCCCCTCCCAACTTTGCCAACAGATCCTTCTGAATTCGCCTCCCTGTGCCCTCTCTCAGACTGCCTGATCCAGCTGCAACTTCTTGCCATTCACAATCTCTACTACTGTCTTGGCCTCAAACTCTTTCCAGGCCAATCTCCTCTTTTCAATAGTCCCAGCCAGATCCTCTAATGCCTCCAGTAAGTCCTCTTCTTCCTTTGACATTTCTTTCACTCTTGAGACTTTGCACTCTACAGATCTCTATTTGAGGACCACTAGCCAGTCCCTTGCTTTTCCTGTATTCTCCTTGCCTTCCAGTCACACTCTGATATCCATGTCCCCTGTCTTGAACTCTGTGCTCTCTCAGACCCAAAATTCAATATCTATAATATCTCTATATACCTTGATGGCCTCTATAATCAACCCCCTAGCCATCTCCTTCAACACTATAGATATATCCACCACCATTAACTGCACCACTTGGGGGTCTCAGTATAAGCACTAAGTTATGGTAATCACTACTCCCCCCACTATCTCTCTCTTCTTCATCATTCCCAGCAGTACATCCTCTGTCTCAAAGCCTACCTCCACCCCTTCCAAACCCTTCAAAAATTTTACTGAGACTGCTCCTTTCACCTCCTGGACCAGAAGCCCCAGAATCATCCTTGCTGTTACTGCTAAGCCCTGGAAATACAATCTAATAGTGAATTCTGACCTTGATTTCTTGAGTAATAGGACTGTCACTATATCTGTTATACTATTTGCCAGGTCTCCAGGCCTCATGCCCACTCCCTGTCCAGATCCACTATCAATTATTATATCTGGATTATTTTTCAGATTAGCAGACTCTTTGCTATCAATAGTCCTGCTCCTCCCAGCCACTACTCTCTAAGCCCTACTGCTTCTACTACTATAGGCTGCTCCACCAGGCCCTGTAGCCCCCACTATCTCCTTGCCCTTCTTCAGCCAACTCTCCAATCTGGTCAATAGATGTCCCACCTTTATCTTGTCAGCAAAGCTCATCCTCCTAGACCCCTGCCTACCAGCTCCAGCTCCATTTTTTCCACCTCCTCTTCTACCCATAAGAGAGCCCAGCAGTCTCACCCCTAAGCCATAACTCCTCCCCACATACTACCAGTTGAATGCACTAGAGCTATGCTCATCAGTCACCATATTGCTAATACCTATTCTCCAAAAATGATATTGTGAGTATTGCCAGAAGTTTGTTTAACCTAAATGTTACTAGAGAAAGAAAGTACCCCCATCTAATACTCAATGGTCTTCCAAAAGTCTCTCATAACCTTGCACTCTCCCAGCCAATGCTCAGAGATCTGTACCACTCTACTCTTCTACCTAACATTAAGATACTTCTCATAATCTAAGGCTCTCACTTCTATTAAATATTCTGACCTATAGTTCAATATCACATTATACCACAAGAATGTCCACTATGTCACCCAGAACTTAGGGGGAATCTACCTCATCACCTGTTTTCTTTAAGACCAAATGACATTCTAGTTCCACTCTTTACTGATCTCTACCCCCTATCAGGTCTCTGGATATAAATCTCTCCCATACTCCTAAAGGCATTCCATACTATTCTCTAAACTGATATTATCCACTAGTATACCCCCCTACAGAAGACAGTTCCACCTCTATATCTGGAGTCTGTAGACCTCCTCTCCCTCATCACTCTACCACCAGAGACCAATTTGTTGAGTACCATCAATCACTCTCCACCAGGATCCCCTATAGTACATCTTCTGGCTCCTCTCTAGTGTTACTAGAGAGAGTAAGTCACTAGACATACCATGGAGAGAGACCCATACCTCCCACACTCTCTACATAAGAGGCACTTACTCTCAATCTCTCAACTTACTAGCTCACTTTAGCCACTATACTCTCAAGTAGTATAGATACTTGGTAAAGTCCACCAGATCCAGCTCTCACTAATCTACTGGTAATGTCATCACCTCTCATTCAATCTGACTCTACTGCTCCATCCAAATCCACATCCTGGTCATCTTTAACTGTCTCTTGGCCACTTATACTAGAAAGTCCAGATAATATCTAAGATATCACAACTTAGGCAGCCAATATACATTCAACACCATCACTCTTCCAGCCAGAGAGATATATCAGCTGTCCTACTCCAGAAGAGTACTGCCCAACTCAATCAGCTACCACTCCCACTATTCCTGAGATAATAGAGAACTATATACCAATAAGTAGATTCCCAGGTACCATCCAGTTCCAATCATGTCTCCTCCTACTATTTCTCTATCTAATACCAGAGTCTTACACTTATGTCAGTTAAGCTAAGTACCTAAGTACCTCTCATACTATTCCACTGCACCCTTCAGTACTACCACATCCTCTACAGAGCCCAGCTCTACTACTATATTGTCAGCAAAGGCCTCCACCTTCCAGTTTACTCCCAGAATGTTCAACCCCCCACTCTATACCTAATTCTGTCCAACAAAGGCTCCAGAGAGAGGGCATAAAGGATTAGTGATAGTGAGTCTCCTTGTAGCACTCCTCTGCCTAGGAAAAAAGACTTCTCCCTGTGCCCATCATCTTAATAGCTATCTGACTCCCCTCTAACAGACTGATAAAAGATTGCCTGAACTATTGAGGGATCTCGATATACTTCAGAACCCTCTCTAGCCATACTCACTGACTCACTGAACTCTGTCATAGGCCTTCTCTTGGTCCAGAAACACTAGCCAACTATCTACCCTGGCAGCATAAGCTCTTTTAATAATATAGTTGATCTACACTGTTCTATCTTATCAAATAACTCTTGACAAAGTTCCTCTACTCTACCCCTAATATCTGCTAAGCCACTTCTTACAATCTAGCCATTAAAATCTTTGTTACCAACTTGTAATCTATATCCAGAAACATAATCAGTCTCTAGTTCTTCCAATCCTCCCTTCTCTTCTTATTCTTATACAATAGAGCTATAAGACCCAAGTACTACCCCCCAATCTAGGTTCCTGAGTCAATAATCTCATCATACATCCATGTCATCTCCTCTAAAGTCACCTCCAACCCTGTTATCCTCTATCAGAAATCCCAAGATAAACCATCCTCTTCTGGGGCTATCTCAAGACTCATTATTGCCAATACTCTACAGATCTCTTCCCCTTAGATAGGTACTCCAAGTTTACCTAAGTCCTCTACCAGGTCTGGGTGCCAATCTGCTAGATGCTATTCAATGTCCAGTACATCCTCCCCCACTTCCTCCTTACTCTACAATTGCCCTCATTGAGATCTCAACTGGCTCAAGATCTCTGGAGTTCCAACCTATCTCATATAATACTCCTTCCCACTACTGCCTTACCCTCTTTTTTTTTTTT
>RBNI01007052.1:0-10705 GCA_003990745.1 Jimgerdemannia flammicorona | reverse complement strand
TCCAGCTGGTGTCAGTTGTAGGAACTGCAGGAGAGGGACTTCCATCTTGGCCTCTTGAATCTTCTGCCAGGCTTCATTGTAGATGTCTCTGGGCATGGTCTTTGGGGAATACTTTTTCTTGGGCTTCAGGGGTATAGGTTCCTGTTCTTCTTGTTCCATTTCTTCATCTTCTAGTGGCAGCTCATTTGTTTCGGGCACCAATGGTGAGGGAGTTTGGGGAGGTGTTTCTACCTGTTCCTCCTCATACTCTTCATCTTCTTCCTGGATCATTCTTCTGCTGACATTTCTGGAGGGCCTTCCTACAGGTCTCTTCCTTTTTTCTGCTGGGTAGACTGTTTTTCAGGTGCTAACCTTGGTGGGGTACAAGTCTAGGTCACTGTAGTCTTCACTGTTGCTTGCTTCTTCAAAATCTTCAACAGGATGTACTTTGGTCTTCTTGTACTGAGTGTCATTCCTTCAGTTCGGTGGTTCTGAGTCCCTTCGGTCACTTCTTTTGTTGTCACATTCAGTGGCATAGTATCCGAATTGTCCACAGTAGAAGCATTGGACTTGGGCTCTGTCTCGGGCAGGGTACCTTCTTTCTTCTTGCTGGTAATTCCTGTTATCTCTTGATGGATAACCTTGGCTCCTCTGTGGTGGGTATGCTCTGTTGTCCTGGTAATTCTGATTTTCACGTGTGGTGAGTTTTTCAATCTGTCCAACCAATCAGTCCAACTTGGAGCTAAGGTCTTGGATTTCGCTTCTGTCCTTCTTTCCTTCTTTGGCTGGCCTTCTTTCTTCAGATCTTTCTTGTCCTTGAAGGAGTCCTTGTAGGGTTTTGACCAGGATGTCTTCCTTCTCTTCTTTTCTGTTATGATCACTCCAGGTGGTTTCTTGTCTGATATCAAAGTATCCTTGGGCTGCATCTACTTGTTCTTCAGACCTTCTGATGCCTAGGGTGCGGACATGCTGAGCAATATTTGGGGGAATTCCATTCATGAAGGTCATTGGACCTATGATGTCTTGGTTGGTGGCATTGAACCCAGCAGAGTGCATTCTCTTCTGAATTCTTGTGAAGAAGGCTCTAGGTGATTCTCCAAGATTTATCTTCATCCCCATGATGGATTCCTGAGCCTTGTGGCGGGTTTCATTTCCTGCATACTTTTCGATGAGCCAATGGACCATGGCCTCATATTCTAACTCATCAGACATTGCTGCTTGTATCTGTCTTGCTAATTCTGAATCTCGGTTGTTTGCTGTTCGATGGAAAATTCCCCTGGCTGGTTCTCTGAGCTGGGCTTTGTAGATGGCGATTTTTCTTTCATCTGAGAGGTTTCTCAAGGCTGCAATTCCTTCAATCCCATCAAGGAATTCTCTGGGGTCTTCTTTTGGGTATCCTGCAAAGGTTGGCAATGAAGTGGCCATTTCTTCATCACTTTCTTCTGATTTTGGTTCAGGTTCAGATTCGGATTCTGATTCACTTTCTGAGTTTTCGCTGGAGATGGGGGTGCTTGGGTATCCTGAGGATGGTGTCCTGGTCCTTGGGCGGAGTGGGATAGGCCTAGGTAATCTTGTAGGGGCTGCTTCCGATTCTGCAAGGGGTTGTGGTAGGGGTTCTATTGGTGAGATTGGTGGGGCTGAGGAAGGTTGTCTGGCTGTAAAGTGTTGGGTTCGTGTGATAAGATCCTCTAGTTCTTATGCAAGTTCTCCGAAATCTCTAGCAGGGCTGTCTGTATTGTCTGATTGATCTGGTTGGGGGTTTTGGGCTGTACTGCCTTCTGGTTCTGGTTGGAATCCTTCTGATGCTGGGTAATTGGCAAGCCTTGAAGTAATTACTTCTCTTTCTGTCCAGATGCTGGTAATAACTGGTTCTCCTATAGTGGCAGAAGTTAGTGTTGGGTCAAATATATCTAGTTTGACTGTGGGTTCTTGTGAGCTGAAAAGTTATGTTAATTTGAAATTTTCCCAGTTGAGCCCCCAAATGTAACGTGCCGGCTCAATGGAGGTAAATTATAAGGTTGGGGGTTGATATAGTTTGGCTTGAGCCCCCAGTTACTTTATCAAAAAGCAACAAAATGTTCTAAGATTCCTGAGGTCCTTGTTGGTGTATAGTGGTATAATAGTCAAAACTAGATATCTGTGAGCGGTTTCCTTTTTGGGATAGGTTCTTGGGTGTAGCGGCGATTTGTATGTCTTTTCCTTCTTGGGTCAACTGGGAATGGTAGAATTTCCTATATAGTGTGATGGGTTCCTTATGCGTGATGGTCTGGCAATTTAGCGGTTTTCCTTCTTAGGTGATGGCGATCTCTGCGTGATGATCTCCATATAGCATGACAATTTTCCAAAAGTATGTGATTTCTGGCGGACGATCTTGGCGGGCTTCTCGATTTGGTGCAGGTTCTTAAATCGGCAGGCTTCTGGGAATAATAACTCAAATGCACAGATAATTCGAATAACTGGGAATACTGCTGGTGGCAGATTCTTCTTTATTGGGCTCACTGGGAACAAACAACTCAGATGTCACGGAAACTCGGATGGCACGAATCGGGTTCCTCTGGGAATGCGGATAACTCGAAAACGGCAGTTTCAACTGGGAATTAACTCAGATTCTTGGCAAGTTACATCAAAGACTGGCTTCATTTGCACGAACAGATCACTGTGAAGTTGCGTCAAGAGACTGGCTTGTGGCAAGAATAAGCGGGCTCTCTGGGAATGCGACGGAAGGGCAGAAGTCTTCAGGCTTATCTGGCAAGCGAACCAAAATGTAGCAGACTTCTCTTGAAAACAGACTTGTTCTTTGTATTGGAAAGTGGACTAGAGTGGGAAAGGGGCAAAGCTCACAATCTCCTAGTAGTGGCTGTAGAGCAGATGTTTCTCCTAAGTGTTGTAATCCAATTCCTTTAGGATCAAGTGGCTTTTGGCAAGCATATCTCTTGAAGTGTAGTAGGCAGACTTATCTTTTGCTTTGTATTTCGGAACTGAGGTTTATTCACTCTTGTCTCTGGGGTAATTTATACAAGTTGGTTGCTATCCAGTTACTATATGGCTAACTATAGATTTGCTATCTATGGCAAGTTGTGCAGGTCCAGCACAAGTGTGCAGGTCTGGCACAGGTGTGCAGGTCCTGCACAGATATACCTTATCTAGTAGTCTGGCTATTTATACAGTTTCTATAGCAATAGTTGCTGGTTACTATGCTGGGTATTCATGTCATCTGGCTAATTGTTCACGTCATCTGGCTAATTGTTTGCGTCATCTGGCTAAGGTATAATTCAGGTGGTATATCCTGGTTCGTCACACTATATATCATTAATCTTAATATCTAAATTTATATTATCAAATAATAAAGAACTCAATTATACTTCTACAAATTCAGAGATTCCATATACTTATAATAATATTATTATTATATAAGTTAATATCAACTACTATATATCAATAGATGAAATAACTACTGTAATTCAGACAGTACTCCTACTAATAATGAGTACTATAAGATTAAAGATCTCTATATAACTATAGACTTATAAGTAGAAAAGATCATTACTTATTTTACAGATATAGCTATCTAGTAGTAGTATAATCCCCCAATATATCTTCTTATTTAAAAAATCTATACTAAAATTAATACAAGCAATAGAAGTAATGATCAGTCTGACTATAAAGCCTATTCAACTACTATAGGTCTAAAGAAGCTGAACATTAATAGTTTATAGTTCTGTTCATATTGCTGAAGCCAGAACTAAGCTCAAGAATCTCTGATTCTACAATAATAGAAAAGAAGATCTAGAAGTCTTTATAATAAGATTGGAGACCCTTTTAAATATTATAGAAGTAGAATATAGCCAATAAGATAGACAGTAAAGAAACAAGAGTATTACACTCCTTTGATACTATATCAGATTAGTTATTAGAATATCTGTAAACAAGAATGGCCCTATAATTATCCATATAAGTAATAGTATCTAGAATAAGCCATTGTCAGAGTATATATTATTTTAGTAGTCTAAAGATTAAGAGAAAAGAGAAATAATAATAAGAAAGACAAATGATAACAATTTGAGAAAAAGTATAAATATCAGAATAACTTCCAGAAAATATAAAGAGAATATAAGAAACTGTCTGATAAAGCAATTAAAGAACTCAAGAAGAAAAAAAGTATATTTTTACTATAAAAAGACTAAGCATATATCCTACTACTATTCAGATAAAAAAAATAAGACCAATATAAGTAAAGGATTACTATCTTTATATATTATCACTATAATAAGAGATAATCTTAAAAGAACTTCTGAGAAGATCAAGATTAAGAAATTTTACATTACTGTTAAAATCTCAAATAAAGTATATAAATCTGATACTAACTATGACCTCTACTCAAGTATAGAAATAACTATTAAACCTGATAAGTAAATAACTGTTAGCATAAGTATTAGCATAGAAGTCCTTAAGGAAACCTATATTTATCTTATAAAAAGAAGTAGTCTTATCAAGAATAAAAGACTCTATATAGTTAGAGAAGTTATAAACTAAGAATTCAAAAGAGAAATAAAGATTCTACTATATTATAGAATAGAAACCAATTGAAATAATATGTAAAAAATAGATTATCTAAATTATTATTGAAGTAATATATAATAATCTCAAAGTAGAAGAAAAAAATAAGCTATTATTCTCTAATAAGAGAGAAAAAGCTTTTGGATCAACAGAAAAGTACTCTGTTAAAGGCAAGGAGAAGACCAAAGTACAGAAGATTGTCTATATTGAAGAATCTTAAGATTAGGATTAAAAATAGTATCAGTATATCATAGATAGATATACTTTAATAGAATGATATCTCTATAGAGTCAAGATATACTGCTTTGAGTTTATTAGTAAATATACTATATATATCCTCAAATTCAAGAAGTATAAGTTAACTATTCCTAAATAATAAGATGAAGAAATCAAGAATACCTTTCTCAGTTACCACTTATGTTACACACACTTTTACAATATACTTTCAAATGTTTATTAGAGAAAGGTACTAAGGCAATGACAACCAACAAGTAAGCCAACATGTATACTAGGTCTGGTAGACCTGGAGCCTTTGACTGACAATATATTGGATGTGAGTATGGATTAGAGATAGGGTCACTCAGTGGTCCAAGTAGATAGGGTGATTTAGGCAGTAGTAGTAGTGCTGGAGGAGGAGCAGGAGAATAGAAAGAGAGGAGCTTTGCAGATATGTTGAAGAATAGTGGATGGCCTGTTGGATCTCATGGTGGACAGATAGAGGGGAAGGGAAAGCAGAGGGAAGGAGAAGTGGGAGGTACTGGACCTTAGCTGGTGGAGGAAAGGACTAGTGGAGCAGCAGCTAGGAGTAGGAGGGAGACTGCTGATAGTGGCATGACTGAGAATCTGGAAAAAAATCCAGATGTGACTACTGATGGAGGGGCTAGGCAGGTGGGTCCAAAGAGGAAGGGGGACCTAGCAGATGGTGTGATGGGGCTGGTGGTGGCACCATTACTCAGGAAGTCGATCTCAGAGTTTGTGATAACCTTGTATTTCAGGGGCTTAGCTGTAATGACAAGGATAGTTCTGGAGATTATCTCAGAATAAGTGGCTGGGGCTGTATTAGTGAAGTTTCTGAAGAGGCTGGAGGGGGTTGAGGTGGGTTTTGAGGAGGTAGGTCCACTGAAGAAAGCTTTGAAGATAGGCATAGTGATAGGGGAGGTAGTAGTCTCTATGGTGTAGTGTTTGAGGTGAGACCTCAGGGTGGTTCAGTTGCTGGTTAAGGGGGTACCTATAGTGATGAAGGTTGAGACTAAGAGGAGGGTGGAGGAGGTGATAGCAAAGTATAGCAATGTGGTTGATATTGGGTTCCAGATATAGGAGGGGATAACTTTCAGGACAGAGGATATTGACATCAGGATTAAACTGGCAGAAAGAGAGACCACTGAAAAGACAAGTGACTGGCCTTCGGTTATATTGTGGGGGCCTTCATCTGTAAGATATCAAGGGTGAAGGGGAGTGAGAAAGAGGAGGAGGATCTGCTGGAGGTCCTCAAGGAGTTGAGTGGAGTAGTTGAACAAAGGACAAAGGCCTGGAAGATATATGAAGAGACTATACATTTGGAAATTGTGGATGAGAAGCATATTCATATAGACAAGAGGCAGTGAGAGAGGGCTCAAGAGTGCAAGAGACAAAGAGAGTTGTTAGCAAGCATGAACAGAGAGACAAAGAAGGATACTGGTGGAGCTGAAGTGTCTGGAGAGGCTGAGACAAGTATCTGGGCTAGTAAGAGAGGAGGGAATAGAGAGGAGGGCCTGGATGGGGCCAGGAAGATGCCATACAATGACCTATATGCTGATGGTACATTTGAGGTCTGGGAAGAGGAGTTAGATGGTACTTCTTCTCCTCTTATTAGAAGGGATCCAGCTGGGAGGAGTAAGGTGGTGGAGGATATACCAATACATGGTGCCCAGTAGGTTCACTTTGGAGTTCCTGATATAGCAAAAGGGAGACAGGTGGTGGCAGTTAGTGAGGATGAGCTGGTGAATGTCTCAGAGAAGAGATGAGATAAGACAGCAAGTATAGGAGCTGATACCACAATGCTGAATGCTAGGAGGTCAGTAATGCTAAGAGGGAAGGAGGTGGGAAACCTACTGTGGATGTATCAGATAATGAATAACTTTGCAGCTGAAGAGTTGGGAGAAGTGGACCTAAGAGTGATGAGTGAGGAGCATTAGGTATAGATTCTGCATAATAATAGAGTGGTGGAGGCACTGAAGGTGGAAGTACTTGTAATTCTTCTGGAGAAGGAGAGATATATGATTGATAAGGAGAGGGAGACAGAGCTGGCTATTGTTGCTGGTGAGAGAACTGCCTTCTGTTGGGCAGAGCATCATGGACTGAAGCTCTGGCAGGAGGCCTGCCTGGAGTATCATGAGGAATTTGAAGAAAAGGAGGATGGGGAGATGGCCAAACTGCTGGTTGGATTGGAGGTAAGGGAGGCTAAAGAGGAGGGATTGGCTGCTGAACATGACTTGGATGTGGCTCAAGAAGGGAGAGATATAGACTTATAGAGGATAAGCAGGATACTACTTCTAAACATTCTTCCTAATGAACAGTACAACTAATATTTTTTCTCTAAATATGAATGGGTTACAGAGATCTGGGCAGTGGAAGAACATTTTTACTTGGCTTAAGGGATTGGAGGCTGATCTCTTTCTGCTGCAAGATATATACTATGAGAATGAGATGAATCGAGTAAAGTGGGCTAGAGAATGGGAAGGGGCTATAGCTTAGATTGGCAAAGTGGCAATTTTGATACAGAGGGATAAAGGAGGTCTTGGTGGAATTAGGAGCTGGGGTAACTGTTTGGTATAGAGGAAATGGTGTCAACCAGGGTAAGAGCCAGTGAGAGTTGGCTCTTGCTACTGCCCAGCTGCTAGAGATGAGTAGATTGTATAGATTTAGAGTCTTTTAGAGGAGGGTACATTCTTGGAGGATGGGGTGAATATTCTGGAAGGTGACTTCAATATGGTGCAGAATCTTCAGTTAGATAGAACTGATGAAGGAAGGAGTGCTGGTGGAAGGAGCAGTGGCCTAGATATATGGGAGGAGGTAGAGAACCTTAGCTCTCTAGAGGATATAGGGAGAATGCAGTGAGGAGAAAAGAGAATCTACATGTATTAGATAAATGGTCTAGATATAAGGATTGATTGGATACTGATAGCCAAATGCTGGGGCCTGGATGTTTGGAGAACTCTAGAGGTAGAGTAGTATCTATGGTCTGATCATTGGGGACTGTTAGGGCAGGGGTAGTTTGGGGGGAGTGGAGATGGACCCAGACATTAGTGCCTTAACTCCTCTCTGCTAGCCAAGAAAGTGATGTGGGACTCTTGGGCAGAGGACATTCAGGGAAAGATCATAGGCTGGATATATGAGGGCTTGTGAGTAGATGTCCAGTAGATGAAGTTGAAAGAAGCTATAAGAGTTTACTGGGGAGAAATTGGTAGAGATGCTAGGAGGAGGAAAAGGAAAAGAGTGAGATATGCTTTCAATAGGTTGGTTAGACTATAGATGGAATGAGCTGATTTGATAAATCAGGTGAGGTGGATGATTAGTGGTTAGTGTAAGCTTGACTAGAAGTATTGGAGCTGTAACAGATGTTGAGAGAGAAGGAAGAGATATGTATAAAAGGAATGACAGCTAGGTTGAGGTAACAGGGGCTTGAGGAGGGGAAGAGGCCATCTAAGTACTTGTCAAGGCTCCTTCAGATAAGAAGGGTGCACCATCTATGGGACAGAGTCCTTGATGCTAAGGGAGAGTTGGTACATAGTATACAATAGATCTTGGGGTTGCTGAAAGAGCAATGGCAGGGTCTGTGGAGTGAGGAGGAAGGGGGTACTGATGCAAAGGTAATTGGAGACACTCTGGAGAACTGGGAGCTACCATGAGTAGAGGGCCTGGGGGATTTGATCCTTCCAGTCCAAGAGAAGGAGATCCAGAGAGTTCTTGCAGCAACTAAGCTTAGTACAGCATCTGGAGAGGATGGTCTACCTTGAGACTTTTGGAAGAAGATAGTGCAGGTCTCTGGGGTGTTGGGGGATATAGCAGCCCTCTATGATCTTGTTCTTTTGAGGGATCAATGGATGGGAGAGCAGAACCTGAGGCTAGTGGCCCTGTTGTACAAGGACAAGGGGAGGAGAGAGAATTGGAAGAACTGGAGGCTGATCATGCTTCTAGATATGGACAGGAAGATGGTGACTAAGGTGATTGTGGTGAGGTTACAGAGAGTTGCCCAACAGGTATTGGGTAAGGAGCAGCAGGGCTTTATTGGTGGCAGACTTATTAATGATGGAATGGTCTGGGTCCATAGTATCATTGAAGGGGTGAGGGCTAGTAGATTGAATTGGAGACTAGTCTTTTTGGACCAGGAGAAGGCCTATGACCATATTTGGTGGGTGTGGCTAGGCAAGGTACTGGACAGAATAGAAGTTCCCCTGTTGTTTTGAGCTTCTATATTGAATCTGTTAGAGGGTAGTAGGGCAGTGCTGATATGTAATAGCTACTGGAGTATGGCATTTTACTTGGGGAGAGGAGTTCCTCAGGGGGACCCATTGTCTCTTATTTTATATACTCTCTCATTAGAACCTTTGATAGATAGGATTCAGCAGAAAGTGACAGGGCTTGCCCTTTATGATGTAGTGTGGAAGGTGGGAGCCTTTATAGATGATATAGTGGTCAGACTTGAATCAGTAGCAGATGTTGAGACTCTTAAGGAGATGGTAGAATAGTATGAGATATACTCTGGAGTGAAACTCAACTGGCATAAGTGTGAGACTATGGTATTGGGAAATGGGTTAGTGGGTAGAGATGTCATTGGAACAATTGTCCTGGCAGGAGAGATAGTGAGATATCTGGGCATCTTCCTTTCAGTATATAGATTGACCTTACTACAGATGTGGTGGGAGAGAAGGGTGGCTATCTGGAGAGAGGCACTTTGAGGCTGGGGAGGTTGTCACATCTCTCTGACAGGCAGAGTTTCAATTCTGAATATCTACTGGTTCTCTAAGCTGTGGTATATTGCCTATCACTTGGACATTCCAGCTTGGGTGGTGAAGTGACTAATAAAGATAGCTAGAGATTAGATTTGGGCTGGGAGGCAATCCCAGATCAGCTGGGATACTCTTTCATTGCCAGTAGTTCAAGAGGGGCTAGGACTGGTAGACTTTCCTAAGAGATTGCATTGCCTGAGAGCTTAGTGATTGAAGCAGACAGTAGAACTGAGAGAAGGGGGATAGGTGCCATTGATGCAGAAGATATGGGAGATGAGATTCTCCCCAAGAGGGTCCTCAGGGGATTTGCTTTCTCTGGTAAACCTAGGTGGAAGCAATAGGCTGCAGTATAAAGGTTTCTGGTAGAGAGTGGCAGATGGAGCACACTGCATAGGTCTGTGCTGGAGTGGCAATAAAGGGGAGATACTGTGGGGACCAGCTATATAGAGATAGGACAGACTGCTTCTGGAGGGTGCTCTCCTTATTGACTTTGATATTGGTGATGGAGTGGAGTATCAGAGGGGACTTGGTCAGGATTTATGGTCTGGTAGTTGATAAGCAGTGAGGATTGGTAAGGAGTGGGATTGGGCAGGAGTCTGAAAATAGAGTGCTGAGGTATAGAGGTGGCTTCCTTCCAAGTATTGGGTAGTATGTGGCAGATACTATAGAGAAATATTATGTTGAATTTCCATGCTGGGCATCTGGTAGATGGTAGCATACTGGAATGTGAGGCATGCTACAATATCAGATAAGTTGGGAGATTTGTACAGATACTAGAATATTGGCTGAGAGAGTGTGAGATTCTGGGAGACTTTTAGATAGCAGTAGGAGACTGGCTGGATATAAAGAGGAGACCAGATAGAGAGAGAGGTCACTGGGAGGATCTGAGAACTAGGTTGGTGAGAGGGGTGGGCAATGAATGGCTCACTATAGGGCGGGTTTTAGCTGTATGTGTTGGGCTGGCCAGATATTAGCTCTTTGTGTTTGAGAAGAGGCAGCAGCTGGGCCTATAAGAGAATTTGTTAAGATGGGAGAGGTTGGTAGGTGATGTACTGTCAGGGTGGTGGATTGGATGGGGTCCCCAGGGTGGGCATCACTACTATCTGGTGAAAAAGATTTATAAATAGAGTGATGGATGGGTGGGAGTAATTAATGGCCTAGTGGTCTTTAATCAAGAAAGA
>RBNI01007051.1:0-10706 GCA_003990745.1 Jimgerdemannia flammicorona | reverse complement strand
TATGTTTTAATGCTGATGTTTTTGTTTAAGGTATATATAAATCAGGCATAGGTTTCCTTTTATGATATTAGTACAGTATGTGCATTAATTCTACGTATAATTTATCATTCATTCCTCTCAATACTTCATACATGCTTTACACTTACATTCTATGCTTCCCTATATTCATACATATGTTACACTTATGCTCTGTACTTTTATACATTTGTATGTATTTTTCATTACCACCCATCTCTCCCTACATATATTGTAATGTGCCTGGCTCAATGGAGGCAGATTACAAGGTTGGGGGTTGATGTAGTTTGGCTTGAGCCCCCAGTTACTTTGTTAAAAGCAACAAATGTTCTTGGTATTTAGCAGTATAATAGTCAAGATCTGGATACTGTACAAGTAGTTTCCTTTTCGAGACAGGTTCTTGGGTATTGTGGTGGTTTGTGTGAGTGGTTTCCTTCTTGAGTAGCAGTTAATTTGTGTGTAGCGCAAGTGGGTTCCTTATTTAGGTCAACTGGGAATGCTATAATTTTGTGTAGCAAGGTAATCTCCTAAAGTATGTAATTTCTGGCATGATGATCTCTTGTATAGCATGATGATCTCTGTGTAGCACAAGTGGATTTCCTTATGTGGGTCAACTAGAAATGTGGCAATCTGGTGGATAACTTGATTTAGTGGGTGATTCGGATAAATTGAGCAAGGTGGATAATTCAGATACTCAGATGAGATGGATAACTTGATAACT
Organism: Jimgerdemannia flammicorona; assembly: GCA_003990745.1. NCBI lineage: Eukaryota > Fungi > Mucoromycota > Endogonomycetes > Endogonales > Endogonaceae > Jimgerdemannia > Jimgerdemannia flammicorona. The sequence goes on along the minus strand of RBNI01007051.1, from coordinate 9,970 downwards.
TGGATAACTCAGATAACTTGAATGCAGATAATTCAAATAATACAAATTTGGCAGATTTCTAGCTTTGTCTGATAAGTATATCAAAATATTATGAGTTTACTGGGAATACTGATGAATATAGTGGGCTCTCTGGGAATAATAACTCAGACAATAGGCTTTACTGAAAATGGCAGATAACTCAAAAATAACAGATAATGCAGATTCAGCAGGCTTCTGGCTTTGTCTGGCAAGTGAACCAAAATGGACTCTTCTTTATATCAGAAAGTGGACTAGAGTGGAAGAGAAGAAACCAAGCTCACAACTTCTTAGCAGTGGCTCATTGGCAGGCATATCTCCTAAGTGTTACAATCTAGTTCCTTTAGGATCAAGTGGCTTTTGGCAGATGTTTCTCCTAAGTATATCAGACAATTGACTTTTGCTTTAGTTTATATTCAACTTTCAGACTAAGGTTTATTTACTCTCATCTCTAGGGTAATTTATACATTGTAGTTACTATCTGATTGCTATCTAGTTAACTATAGATTTGCTATTTATGGTATATTTGGGTGGACAGCTACTATCTGGTAGACAGCTACTGTCCAGGGGACAGCCACTGTTCACATTATTCCCTTCTTTAGCTATCTGGTTATTTATACATTTTCTACAGTAATGGTTGCTAGTTACTATACTATGCTAATGTTCACATCACCTGGTTAGGTTTTGAGATTGCTATGTTTTGTGGTTTGTCACATCAGCCCCTACTAAAGGGTAGTCTGTCTCAGACTATTCTTTAGTCATCATTCCAATAAGCATAGGCATCTTCTGCATCTATACCTATTCCATCATCAACTTCTTCTATACCTGGGTCACTCTATTCTATCTCTGGATCTTCTTCTTGTTCTTCAGGAAACAAGATGTCTACTTGTTGAAGAATACTCTGAATGGTGGTCTCATTCATCTGATGAATATCATTGAGGTAGAAGTGAGACTGTACCAGGGCTCTAACATTTCGTTTATATAAGGTGTAGATTCATTTGGCAGTTCTAGCTTCTCAGTGGGTTATGCCAGCTGGTCCTCCAATATATGACTGTTCTTGAAGTAGTTGTCCAATATTATAGAAGGCCTGTAGATAGTAGATTTGTAACAATCTTTGGGCAATGGCAAGGTTCTCTTGATGCTTCTGGATCAATTGATTGGGGTTCCTTCAAGTTGGCAGAACTGGGGTAAGGGAACTGGTAGGGCCTGGAAGGAGCTGAGGATCAATGTGTGGAGGCACTGATCAATCCTTTGGCTCATGGTGTAGAGGGGAGATATAGTTTGAGGTGATTGATATATACTGGTGTTCTCAGGGTTCATCCATCCATGCTTCTTAAATAGATACTGGTTCCTCTGATATTGTGTATGAGATAAGGTCCTTCCCATTTGGGTTCCAATTTGGCAGCAAAATTTGTTTCAATCATACTTCTCCAAACTAGTACTTGATCTCCAATCTTCATCTCCTGATCCTTCTGTTTCTGGTTATAATACTTTTTTTGTCTTTCTTGGGCTTTGATAATCTGACCTCAGGCTTGGTTATATAACCATTCTGTCTTCTTAAGGAGGTCTCCAAGATTCTCATGGTCAGCAGTTCTGGTCTTCTTGGCAAACATCCTTTCAAATGGCTTTTATCTAGTAGAGGCAGTAGGGGTGTTCTGAATTTCCCATAGGATCTTGGGTAATCAGAGGTCCCAATTGGTTGAATTGACTCAGGCAAGTTCTTTCTTGATGGTCTGGTTCATTCTCTCTGTCATACCATTGGTCTGAGAGTAGTATGATGTGGTCTACTTGAGGTGGATCTTGTGAAGTTGGGCATAACTTGTGATTATGTTATTGATGAATTCTGTGCCTTGGTCAGAGATGAGTTCTTCTGGGGGTCCATATCTGAGTGTGAGTCCATGGAGAAGGCCTACAATGGTTAAGGCATCTGCAATTTCCATTGGGAAAGCCTCAGGCAACTTGGTCAGATATTCTATAAGTATAAGGATATATTTGTTTCTTCTTGGTGTAACTGGTAGAGGTCCAATTACATCTATTCCCCATCTCTGAAAGATGTTATCTGGTGGTGTGATTGGTTTCAGTAGTGCTTGATATGTAGTTCTTCCTTCCTTGGTACTTCTGGCAGATATCACATTTCTTAACTATGTCTCAGACTTATGCTCTAAGGTTGGGCCAGTGTTGATGTGTTATATAGCTTCTCTTCTATATTCACCTGTTCTTAGTGGGCTTTCTGATGTTCTTTTTGGATGAGAGCTTCTTGTGCCTTGATGGTCTGAGAAGCTTTCTTTAGGGTGTAGTTCTTCAGAACACCCTTCTTCTAGTTCATTGGGGCTGGCAGGAAAGTACATCAACATTGTTGTGAGCCTTCTCTGCTTTGTGGATGATGGTGATTTTGTAATCCTGAAGGATAAGGATCCAGTGGGCTAGAATTCTGATGAGTTCCTTGCAGTTGAATAACTATTTGAGGGCTGCATAGTCAGTGATCAGAGTGAACCTTTTTCCAATGAGGTAATGCTTGAACAGAGTGACTGCCCATATGACTGCAAGACATTCCAGTTTGGTGCTACCATAGTTTATCTGCTGCTGATTGGTAGCTCTACTTATATAAGCTATCACATGGTGCTGTTGATCAGGTCCTTCTTGGGATAGAACTGCTCCAAGGCCATTTTTAGAAGCATCTGTATACCAGATGAATGGCTTCTATAGATTGGGGTGAGGTGCACAAGAATTGGTGCTGTAGTCATGCAGTCCTTGAGTTCTTTGAAGGCTTTTTCTTATAATTCTGTCCATTTGAATGGCACTTCTTTTTTGAGAAGGATTCAGATTGGGGCAGTGATTTGGGCAAAGTCCTTAATAAACCTTCTGTAATAGGATACTAGCATCAGGAATGATAGTGTTTCCTTCAGGGTTTAGGATATTGGCCAATTGTTGATCTTCTCAGTTTTCTTTGGATCTGCATGAGTTCCTTCTTTCGAAACTATGAATCCAAGGAATTCAAGTTTCTGTTTCCCAAAGTAGCATTTCTTTGCATTCAATCTTAAGTGGTTCTTGTGGGTGAGCTTGAAGAATTCCTCTAGGTGGTATAGGTGTTCTTCAAAATTTGCTGAATAGATATTGGAATTGTCCATATATACAATAAGGTGGTGATCAATCAAGGGGGCATAGACTGAATTCATCATCCTCTGGAAGGGGGGTGCATTGCAAAGTCCAAAGGGCATTCAGATGTACTCAAAAAGTTTTTCTAAAGCAAGGAAGGCTGTCTTTTAAATGTCCTTGGGGTCTATGGAGATCTCATGGAATTTCATGAAGAGGTCCATACTACTGAAGTATCTGGCATTTTGTAACTAATCCAAAAGGTCATTGATTCAGGGCAAAGGATAGGCATTCTTTTCAGTGACTGAATTGAGTTTCCTAATTCACACAAAGTCTCCATCTTCCTTTCTTTGGTACAATAAGTATAGGGCTAGCCCAGGGACTGGTAGAGGGTTGGATAACTCCATTGTCTAAGAGTTCTTGAATGTGCTCCTTTTCAAATTTTTTCAAGTGATGGGGTATTCTATAGGGTTTCTGCCAGATGGGTGTTGCATTTCCTGTATTTATACTGTAGTGATTTGATGGATTGTATGGCAGATTGCCATAATCAATAGTAAAGATATCTTGATATTTGTTGAGAAGTTCTACTAGTTGTTGCTGTTGTTGGGGTGTCAATTCTTCTCCTTTGTTAGTGGAAGGCTTCACTGTCTCCTGGGTCGCAGAGGGGCCTTTCCTTTCTTCTGGGACCTTTTGCCATTTCCTGATAGGTTTAGTTCATAAACTTCTCTATAAGTTTGGTTGAGAAAAGGCACCAGATATCCTATGATGGTTCCTTTTGGCAAGATGATGGTTTTCCAACTTTCGTTGGTTGCTTGGGAATGTACTGGTTTCATCTTGTCAGGGAATGTATGTCTCTCTATGTCCAGGTGGGGAATATCTTCCTTGGGTTCAAAGAAAAGGTTTCTGGGGTCGGGTGGTGCAAAGATTTCGAAGGTGGTTTGTTCTCCAGGCTCCAGGATGAGATTCTTGTGCAGTCTGACTGGTTGCCAGTACACTTGCTGGGGAACATTCCTCTTGAGGTGGTTGACTTGAAGGAGGTGTACTTTCTTCCTGTCTGAACTTCCAAATCCCTTGGCTTGTCTTGTCCCTTCAGTTAGTTCAGAGACTTCTTGTAACTGTCAGGTCTTGACCTTCATGAAGACTGCTTGGACAATCTTCTGTCCTCTAATGATTCAGTGCCATTCTGCACTGCTGTTGTGTAAGATAACCTCGATTTCATCTGTATATCCTGGGTCAATGGTTCTTCTGTTCATAGTTATTCCTTGTCTGACAAGTCCAGACCTTGAGGTCAGTTAGATGTAAGATACTTGGGGTGGCTACATGGCTAATCCAGTTCTAATCATGAAGGTTTTTCTGGGCTTGATAGATTTGTCCTCCAGACTGTGAAGATTATATCCTATATCCTCTGGGTGGGCTTTGGTTGGAGGTTTGGCCTTGGGGTGCAGCAGGGCATACTGGGCAATATCCTTGCTTAGTTCAGGCTTTCCTAAGGCTGAAGCTCTACTAGTGGAGAGCCTCTAAGCTCTAAGGTTGAGGTGTGGCCATCTGGCTCCAGTAGAGGGGTCTCAGAGATAGTTGATTCTCCTTCTTCCTATAGAGTCTAAGGCTTCCATAAAGTAGGTGGCATCTTCTGCCCATCCTTGACAGGTTACATGTCTGATGAGAGCTAGGATGTCTTCTCCTAAATCATAGATCTTGAGGATCCTTCTTCCTGGCTTTTTGGTCTGGCTTTTTCAGATCTGGCTTTAGTTATCTTCTCTCTTCAAGGTGTGAACTAAAACATCATGGCTGAGATGGATCTTCTGATGCCTGCAGTCTTGGCAGTCTGAGTGTCTTCCATTATTGCAATGTCCCATTACTCAGAAATGATGTTCTCAGTTATTAATCTCTTGTTGTTTTGGGAATCAGTACCCATCTTGGTCATAAGTGGGTGGAAGAGTATACAAAAGATATATTTCTATCTGGGTGAAGAAGCCTTGTCCTCTGAATCGGCTTTGCAACTTGGTGATAACTTCTTGGAAGATAGTTGATTGTGCAACTGTATTCAGGAGTTCTGGTCTCTAGGGTTTCTATCTCTCCTGTTGATCTAGTAAATGGCACTGATAGCAATAGTCTTGAGGAGAGTGGAAGACCATTTGGTGTGGACATCTTTTTAGCCAAAAAGCCTTTTCTTGATGAGTTTCTTTCTTGGGGATAATGGTGATTATACTGGGTCCTTCTTCTGTATTCCAAGGGTCATTGTCTTCAGGTGGTGTCCAGTGAGAGTCATCTCAGGGAATGAGTTTGGGGACCTCTTCTTCTTCAGGTGCTTCCTGTTCGGGAACTTCTTGGTCAGAAGTTTCTTCTTTCTCAGATGATTCTTGACCCTAGATTGCTTGTACTTCTGCAGCTTCGGTTGCGGTGTCTCTGGAACATATCTGCATTTCTTCTTCTTCTTTCTGCACTCTGGGCAGGCTGTGCTAGGCGATTTCCTTGTTCCCATGATCTTGGAGAAATGCTTGGGACACTTGTATCTCTTGAGGCAGGTAGGGCATCCTTTGATTTCCCCTGCAATGGCTCTAATGGTAATGGGGATAGTGTTTTTTGCCCACACATTGTCTTCTGGTCTGTCATCCACTAGGTTAATTTGGGGATTGAGTCTGGGATCATTTCCATCTTCAGATTCTTCCTCTTCTTCTGTGGTAGATTCTTTGCTATTAGTATATTCCTCCTGAATAGTAACCCTCTTCTTCTTTTTTGATTGCTCATAGCTGGTCACCTTGACTCTGTACTTCTTGTCTTGGTAGTCAAACATGAGTACTTGTTGACCAATATCAACAACTGCATTCATTTCCTTCATCTAGTTGGTACCAAGAATCATGTCATAGGTGACAGCTTCTGTGACAACAGCTTTGAGGATAGAGAACTGAATGTGTCCAAGGGAGATGGTGATATTTCATACTTCTCCAAGGGGTTGAGTTCAGGCTCCATCTGCTACTATGATGCTGAGATTGGATGGTCCATCAATGGGCCATTGAAGGGTATCCAGGAACTGTTTGGCAATGATACAGACAGCTGCTCCTGTTTCTATGAGGATCTTCACCTTTTGTCCTCCAATATCTCTATGTAGGTAGGTACTGACATATCTTTCAGCTACTTGGACAGAGATGGGAGCTGGTTCTTGCTGTGGGATTGGGACTTGGCCAGTGCTAGACCTGGTTGTTCTCAATAATTTGTTTCAGACTCCAGCTGGTTTCAGTTGCAGGAACTGCAGGAGAAGGACTTCCATCTTGGCCTCTTGGATCTTCTACCAGGCTTCATTGTAGATGTCTCTAGATATAGTCTTTGGGGTGTACTTTTTCTTGGGCTTTGGGGTGACAGGTTCCCATTCTTCTTGTTCCATTTCTTCATCTTCTGGTGGCAACTCATTTGTCTTGGAGACAAAAGGTAAGGGAGTTTGGGGAGGTGTTTCTACTTGTTCTTCTTCAGGTTCTTCATCTTTCTCTTGAATGATTCTTCTGCTAATATTCCTGGATGGTCTTCCTATAGGTCTCTTTCTTTTCTCTGCTGGATAGACTGTTTTCCAAGTGGTAACCTTGGTAGGGTACAAGTCCAGGTCACTGTAGTCTTCACTGTTACTTGCTTCCTCGAAATCTTCCACAGGATGGGCTTTGGTCTTCTTGTACTGAGTGTCATTCCTTTGGTTTGGTGGTTCTGAGTCCCTTTGGTCACTTCTTTTATTGTCACATTCAGTGGCATAGTGTCTGAATTATCCACAGTAGAAGCATTGGACTTGGGCTCTGTCTTGGACAGAGTACCTTCTTTCTTCTTGCTGGTAATTCCTGTTATCTCTTGGAGGATAACCTTGGCTCCTCTGTGGTGGGTATCCTCTGTTGTCTTGGTAGCTCTGATTTTCATATATGGTGAGTTTTTCAATCTGTCCAACCAATTGGTCCAACTTGAAGCTGAGGTCTTGGATTTCACTTCTGTCCTTCTTTTCTTTCTTGGCTGGCCTTCTTTCTTCAGATATTTCTTGTCCTTGAAGGAGTCCTTGTAGGGCTTTGACCAGGATGTCTTCTTTATCTTCTTTCTTATCATGATCACTCCAGGTAGTTCTTTGTCTGACATCAAAGAATCCTTGGGCTGCATCTATTTATTCTTCAGACCTTCTGATGCCTAGGGTGTGGACATGCTGGACAATGTTTGGGGGAATTCCATTCATGAAGGTCATTGGACCTATGATGTCCTGGTTGGTGGCATTGAACCTGGCAGCATACATTCTCTTCTGGATTCTTATGAAGAAGGCTCTGGGTGATTCTACAAGATTCATCTTCATCCCCATGATGGATTCTTGGGCCTTGTGGTGGGTTTCATTTCCTGCATACTTTTTAATGAGCCAGTAGACCATGGCCACATATTCTAGCTCATAAGACATTGCTGCTTGTATTTGTCTCACTAGTTCTGAATCTGAGTCATTTGCTGTTTGATGGAAAATTTCTCTAGCTGGTTCTCTGAGCTGAGCCTTGTAGATGGCGATTTTTCTTTCATCTGAGAGGTTCCTCAGGGCTGTGATTCCTTCAATTTCATCAAGAAACTCTCTGGGGTCTTCCTCTGAATATCCTGCAAAGGTTGGCAATGAGGTGGCCATTTTATTATCACTTTCTTCTAATTCTGGTTCTGGTTCAGATTCTGATTCTGATTCACTTTCTGAGCTGTTACTGGAAATGAGGGTGCTTGGATATCTTGAGGATAGTGTTCTGGTCCTTGGATGAAGTGGAATGAGCCTAGGTATTCTTGTAGGAGCTACTTCTAATTCTGCAAGAGGTTGTGGTAAAGGTTCTATTGGTGAGTTTGATGAGACTGGTATGGAGTATCTGGCTGTAAGGTCTCAGGTTCATGTGATAAGATCTTCTAGTTCTTGTGCAAGTTCTTCAAAATCTCTAGCAGGGCTACCTATATTGTCTGGTTGATCTGGTTGGGGATTTCAGACTGTGCTGCCTTCTGGTTCTGGTTGGGATCCTTCTGATGCTGGGTAGTTGGCAAGTCTTGATATGATTACTTCTCTTCCTGTCCAAATGCTAGTGATAACTAGTTCTCCTGTAGTGGCAGAGGTTGGTGTTATATCAAATGTATCTAGTTTGACTGTGGGTTCTTGTGAGCTAAAAAGTCACATTGATTTGAAATCTTCCCAGTTGAGCCCCCAAATATAATGTGCCCGGCTCAATGGAGGCAGATTACAAGGTTGGGGGCTGATGTAGTTTGGCTTGAGCCCCCAGTTACTTTGTTAAAAGCAACAAAATGTTCTTGGTATTTAGTGGTATAATAGTCAAGATCTGGATACTGTGTGAGTGGTTTTCTTTTTGGGACAGGTTCTTGGGTATAGCAGCAGTTTGTGTGAGCAGTTTCCTTCTTGGGTGGCAGTTAATTTGTGTGTAGCACGAGTGGGTTCCTTATTTGGATCAACTGGGAATGCCACAATTTTGTATAGTGAGGCAATCTCCTAAAGTATGCAATTTCTAGCATGATGATCTCTTGTGTAGCATGACAATCTCTGTAGAGCATGAGTGGATTTCCTTATGTAGATCAACTAGGAATATGGTGATTGATGAATAACTCGATTTGGCAGATGATTCAGATAAATCGGGTGAGGTGGATAATTCAGATAACTCAGACAAGGTGGATAACTTGATAACTCAGATAACTTGGATAACTTGAATGCAGATAATTCAAATAATACAAATTCAGCAGGTTTCTGGCTTTGTCTGATAAGTATACCAAAATATAGCAGGTTTACTGGGAATACTGACAAATATAGCAGGCTCTCTGAGAACAATAACTTGGGTGACGGGCTTTACTGGAAATGGCAGATAACTCAAAAATGGCAGATAATACAGATTCAATAGACTTCTGGCTTTGTCTGGCAAGTGAACCAAAATGGACTCTTCTTTATATTAGAAAGTGGACTGGAGTGGAAGAGAAGAGAACCAAGCTCACAACTTCTTGGCACTGGCTCATTGGCAGGCATATCTCCTAAGTGTTGCAATCCAGTTCCTTTAGGATCAAGTGGCTTTTGGGAGGCATTTCTCCTAAGTGTACCAGACAATTGACTTTTGCTTTGGTTTGTATTCAACTTTCAGACTGAGGTTTATTCACTCTTATCTCTGGGGTAATTTATACATTATGGTTGCTATCTGGTTGCTATCTGGCTAACTATAGATTTGCTATTTATGGTGTGTTTGGGTGGACAGCCACTGTCTGGCAGACAGCTACTGTCCAGGGGACAGCCACTGTTCACATTATTCCCTTCTTTGGCTATCTGGTTATTTATACATTTTCTGCAGTAATGGTTGCTGGTTACTATGCTATGCTAATGTTGACATCACCTGGTTAGGTTTCGAGATTGCTACATTTTGTGGTTTGTCACAATATATACACTTGGTGGCTGGGCCGGTTTTTCTCTTTATACCGTGTGTTTCACCCAAATACAAAACAATGATCATTCATTTGACGTTTCTCGGGTTCCGGGGTTGTTATATGGTTATTTATGGGTTGGTAAGGAGGTTATTGGTGTATCTTTTTCCTTGTCACGCAGTTTGACATCACGTGGGCGTAACGTAGTTGATATTATGCAAACGTAGCGTAGCTGTTACTACGCCTTTGTAGTGTAGATTGTCATTATGGCAAAATATTGATCAAAACCGAATGGATGCGTTGCGCTATCAAGATTTGCCTTCTAGAGTGTATACGAAAGGAGAGAGTTAGAGGTGGATATATGGACGACATTCTGGTTGCGCGTATTTAAAATACAAAGAATTGTGACGTGCTCCGAGTGTCATTCGTAGTATGTATACCTATTTTGATGTATAATACTAAATAGGGAATA
>RBNI01007050.1:0-10708 GCA_003990745.1 Jimgerdemannia flammicorona | reverse complement strand
TAATGAGGTTTGTGATCGCGACCTTTGTCAGGTGGTTTTGGATAAAGAATATCTTTGTGATCAGGACCTCCATTACTAGGCAATGATCAGCAGCTGTGGCAACTGTTGCTGCGGCGCCGTTTGTCAGGGATAAGCTAAATATTGTTTTCCGCGTCGTTTCGCATCGTCCGTCATTCGTAATTCGTATGCCGCGCTCGATCGTATGATGACGTCATCGCCGGGTCACGTGATCGTTCGTCGTTCGTCGTTCGTCGTTCGTCGTTCGTCGTTCGTCGCGTCCCATCCGTTCGCTCGTTCTATTACAGTAGTACTAATAACCCCTCTATAAACTCCATCTCAGTCACCAACCCATCAAGATATCTACCATCAACCCTTCTTATCTTACCAGTCTCTCTCCCAAACTCAATTACCTCTCTTTCTCAAAAACAAACAACTAGTGCCTAGCTAGCTCCACCTATATAGCTAAAGTCTATTCAACTATAAGCCACTCATTTTCAATCTCCCCCACTAATCTACAATCTCAACTCTCTCTTATAATATCTCTGTTTAGATTAGTAAAGTAAAGTAATATCTATTTATTATTTACTTTATTATCTATTTTCTATTATCTATTATTTATATCTATTTCTCTATTTGCTTATTATTTATTACTATTATTATTAGTCTTTTTAAAAAATATATTTTAATCTACTAATTTTCAATATATTCTACTTATTATTTATATTATTCAATAGTTACTGATTTGTTTATTTTCTATTTTAATTTTTTAGTTTTAGGCTTGGTTGATTTTTTATTGTTTTTATTTTTTATTTTTTATTTTCACAAGTCAGAAGATTAATAGTTATTAAAATAAATTTATCCAAATTTATCCTAGACTCTATTTAGCTAAAAACCACAATAATAACAAAAGATAATTAAAGAATGAGTAGTTTAATAAAAATGATTAGTAGAATAATAATAATAGAGTTTTTCTTTAACTATCTTCTCTCTATAACTTCAGTTAATATTTTTAATACATATTTTGGATATAATACGAGACAGACATTCATATATTGTAAAATTTAAATACATAATGACCTCTATGATGGAGAGGAGAGACAGAGATATAAAGGCTGCACTGATAACAAACATCCCTTCAGCATAACACTCAGTTAATTTTATTGGTCCAACTTAGGGAACCCAAGCAGCGGACTCGCCACCTCCTCAATGCAATGGTGCAAGATTTACTACAGAAGTGTTTCTGTTACCACAGACCTGTTGGGGTCGAGTTTTCAGCCTGGTTGTGAGAATGTCTCAAGATGATTCCACCCACACCCCTGTACGACGGCTTCGATCAATGGATGACACAATGGGAACAAGAAGTCAAGAACGCAATTGCATTTTTCGCAACGACAACACAGAAGGATCGAATATTCAGAGCGATCAGACTATCATCACACAGTTAAAATTCATGCAATCAAACCCAACAAACATGACCATGAAATTCGCGCTATTATATCCATGAAGAAATTGCCTTACTAGAATTTATTTTTGTACCATTCCCAATCGGGGCCCACTACACTCTTAATGTCATCACCTTGTACAAGAATGACTGGATGATCCTTCACACTGTTGTTCGATCTGATTACTGAATCAGATGTTGTGATGTATACATAGTAGACGCCTTTGGGAAGTTTCTTCCCGAGGTTTTCGATGTCAATAGCTTTGACTTTCGAAAACCGCTTATTCCCGTCCTCCGTTTGGCAAAGATCCATATAGCACTCCAAAATCGATTTGTTCCCCTTGACTGGAATCTTCTCCAGATCGGTGACCTTGGAGTCGTGCGCCACATACGACGATATGGAAATCTGGATAAAAAAGAGTTCGCCACGGTTCTCCGAAGAATAAGCGATAAAGTCACAGGCGGGATGTCCTCGACGTAAAATTAGAAAGGTTCCTGGTAATATGGGTGTATTGATAAGCGGCTTCGTCTGTTCCAGGTCGATAGAAACGCTGACATTCAATTTCTTTACTTGTCGCTCCTGTCCCATTAGGTCCTTGTCCGCCAAGCTGATGGTAGATATGCCTCCTCTGCGAAAGTAGCGAGATACCAGTAGCTCGAGAGCCCGCCAGTTGATTGACGGATCTGCGACCTGATTGATGAGGTCATTAGGAAAGGATCATAGAAGATAGAGGAATAACAATGAGATGACACCTACCAGAACATCGATGGTTGGTTTGGCATATTCCTGAAAATATTTAGCGATGGCCTTGCTCACGGGCGGACAGACACATTTGTAAACATATTCACCACGATCCATCTCTGATTTCTCATTGATGAATAGGCCGGAATTCTCCCATTGCTCGGTAAGGCTCACCACGGGGACATTCAAGTAGAAGAAGGCCATGGTCTGATGTATTAACGTCTTATCATCTTTGGACTTATCCTTAGCTCGATCCAAGGTCTTCTTGATCCTCGCTTTGTAATACTTGATTGCACGATCGGAAAAGGACACCAGGACGTCCTGGAATGGGTTTTCCAAATTAGGGCTCCAGTCCAAACACCAATAAAAGACCATTCGCGGTATAAGGGCGGAGTGTTTTCGGATTTGATTCTTGTCGATGTCTTGAAAAGAGAGAAGAAAATTAAATACGGCGCTGAAGTGATGTTAATTCCCAGATTACGCCAATACCTGCGGGAAGTCGCTTAAAATACTGCTGGCATTCTAAGATAGAAACAAATTCTTCCTCAGTGTAGGACGGAATTTTTATAGGAATCGTCGTCGCGTCGGCATTCCTGAGCCCTCGGACAGGGTTGAACGCTGCGGAGATAGAATAGAGCCATAAGCCCGATTTCTGTAGACACAAATTATAATCAGTGAGGCTCACCAATTGATGGTGCAGAATATATATGCAAAGCTTACCAGCTTATTATCATCGAAGGCATGAAGCACTTCCTTGCAAGAGGCGTCTTGGGAGAACCGAGCATTCCACTCGTCAACAGCGACAAGAATAGGATACCTACAGTAGTATTAGACGGGGAAACATGAGCAATGTGCAATCCTCTCAGGTCAGTTATACAAGGACATACTCACGTGAACTTTGTGTTGAAGAGAAAAGACATGAGCTCCTTGAATGTTTCTAAAAACTCTCCGTGGTCATAGCCATTTAAAATAAAATCGTACAAGGAATAGCCTTCCTTGCGGTACTCCGTATTCTTGAGTTTCGTTTCTTCAGCCTCAATAAAGTCGCTCAAAATTCTCTCAGCTGCAAATTCGTCATTCTTTTCAGCGAGCGTTCCAACTGAAAGTAAATATGAAAGACTGCAGTGAGTGTTTTCCTACTGACCAAGACACAAACTCTCAGATGACTTACGCCTGGGAACGTAAAGGACAAGCCATCCTGAGGCCCGACAAAATTGGACGACATGGTATAGCACGTATGATTTTCCCGCGCCAGCGGTGCCAGCTAGCCATACAACAGAAAAGGCTGATATTAGCACTGTTTGAAAGCGGAGGCGTGGAGGCCGAATACAGCGACAGCTTACTTAGTATTTTGCCAACGTTGGTAAACCTCCCATACTCGTAAAAATCTTCCTTTAAACCCCGCATGTATTTCAGTAACTTGACAGCACAATTTCGGATGAGGAAAGGTAGCCGGCTTCTATTCAGCCTGGATGCATCCAGTCCGGGATAATTTTCGTCTGTCAGCTTGTCGTAATCCATCCCCGTCGGGCCGCCTTCTGGCACCGCAGATGAGTCAAGTAGAAAAACACGGTTGACGTGCTCAGATGTCGTTTCAGTCTAGTGGCAAATACAAAAAAGAATGTACGAGTCGTCGGTCATATTAGGACGACCATCAGTTGCAAAGTCAAGCCGGGAAGCGGTACACCTACCAAGCTAACTTTCAGCAGCTCGAAAGAAGTACGCCTTTTCTTATTCTTGTTATTTGGCACAGTGTCGGAAGACGGTCGTTTGGCCGGTGGTGCTATGATAAATAACTATTAAACACTGTCTCGACAAATGAGGTGCCACTACCCAATCGCCACGAGCTGTACTCACCTGAGCTAGTCCGCGGTTCGCCCTTCTTCGATTTGGAGACACCAACTATGTAACGGTGAACAATATATAATCAGAATGGCGATGTTAGGGTGAACCTATCGTCTTGTGAGCACATCCATTTCTTTGCTTTTGACAAACTCACACAACAAAGGACAAGTTCTTTGACGCCGCGCTTCCCTTTTTTCCAGTTTCAATAGCCTCAGTACACATAATTTGACAGCCAACCTGTGGCCCTTCTGGCTTTCGGTGCCAGTGCGGACCGTCCACTTCGTGTTTGTGGTGGCATTGGCGTTTTGGATAAAGAGAAATAAGTATTGTTTTGGTCAACCTAGTAAAGTATGGCATGACGTCATCCAAAATAAACTGGAGTGAGAAAACAGTAAGATGCAGGGTGGTTGAATGGGATTTTTGGAGAAGAATACAGAGGCGCAAACGTAACATTCAAATGACACCAGCGAAAATTGGAATCGAGTTTTGATTAACGACACTTGATCACGTATCAACACAATCTTTATTCGTTACTTGGCAAAGCTACGCAACAACGATGACACTCACCACCGGACACCAGTTGCTGAAACGGTACGAAAATTATATGTACACGTTCACCCGCCTGCCACCTACATGTTATACGTATGATATGACCTTTGGTCGAATGTCCCATTGTCCCAATTACCAGTGTTAAAAACAGGTGTCATCGTATACATACCCCAGGAGCTCCACGAATCTTTTCATTGTCAAACGATAGTGGACTTCGTCGATGCCATTGATGGTCTGAAGCGCGCGACTAGTAAGAGAAACGGTGCGCATCCCTTGAATGGTCAAAGATAGAAAGATATGATGAATCAACTTCTTGGTTTCTGCATGAAAGACATGTCAGAGAAGGCGAAGTAACATACCTCCCGAAAAGCAGACAACCGACGATGTTGTGGATAAAGGCGGCGATGCAGTAGTTAAGGTTCACGATGTTGTAAATAAGCTCGACGATCTGGTAAAGAATGCAGTCTGGGTAAATATCCCCTGGCCGACAATATAAGTTGGCGGCGGTTTCTTCAGAAATATTGCACACTGATCGACGAACATAGAAACTTGAATACTTGGCGACACAAACGATCTGCTCACCTTTGGCTATCAAACGGGTTTGTTTCACCAGGAATGTGGCGAACTACAGGAAATTTGATCGCAGCGGCTTCTTCGGAAATATTGTGCACTGATTGACGAACATAGAATAACTTAGCACTATCTGGTGAAATTTTAATACGTGACGATAAACGATCTGCTCACATTTGGCGAGAAAGTGGTTGATTTTATCTTCGTCGCTTCCTGGAATGTAGGGACCTGGGAAAAAGAGGGCATTTAGCACTAGGCTTTGCTACTCCAAGGATAGAGAAGGAAAAAAAGCTAACAGCATACAAGCAGCAGGAGGCTTACTGGTGGGTTCTTCCAAGCACCGACTTGGTAGTCATTCAGGGTACCAGTTCAGCTTGGCAATACTACTCCGTCGTCTTGATTTGGCGGTTGAGGTCGGTAGGCCGGCAGACGCATTGGGAGAGGAGCTGATCCTTGTCAGGACGCCGGGTGGGGTGTGTAGCGAGGAAGAGAGAGAAAATAAGGATGTGATGCACGTGGCGTAGCGTGATAGCTGGGAATAGCGGTTACTCGCAATCAAATGTAGTATATATATCTAAATTTACTACAAGTAATTATATCGCGTGGAAAATTCCGTCTTATCAAGGTTCATAGGCATGGTTCCACCAGACATAGTAAACAGTGCTGCCAGGCACGTTGGCTCTGTGCCAATTTCCTGAATATTGAGTAGGGTTTCCTAAAAAGGGATATATATTGTTTACTTGGTGCTTAATTAGTAACCGTGAAGGTATATACGGAAATTTCGACACCTCATAATCTGTTGGCAAACTACCCTACTGATACAGCCCCTTTTTTTTAATGTTATGGCCCATGTAAAGCGCCGCGTAAGCCTATGGAAGGGCGAATTGAACCATTTGGCTTTATCAGAGGAATCCGCGCAACAAGGTCATTTTTCAAGCTTGGCAGTTTGCTTTGCGACGCTTTACTTAGCAATAGAACATAGTTATGAACATAGTTCAATCTTCGGCAAAGTGGCCAACTCGGTTTCAATCGGTTACCCTCAACTTACGCCAGCTTTAGTATCAATGGTTAGTGCTGTTTCATCACCAAACTTCTAGCAACTTTACAAATCAATCGCATACTACGTCCACCAAGTAACATAGCATTGAAATAAATGGCCCACTTCGTGTACGAGCGCGAATGGCGGTCCTTCGAAGCGCGTACGCTTCCATACAGCCAAACCCATTTACTCTACTTTTACGACATACGATTCGAACTTCACGCGAAAGGACACTTTGCGACTATTATTTAACCGCGGAATATCACAAACTCTAATCGATCGGGATCTGCGGTAAGATCAAACAGATAAACAGATGGAGGGATCTCGGCGGTGGAATGTCGTGGAGGGAGCTCACCAGCGAGAGAGGTATTGGCAGTAGAGGGAGGAAATTGACTAAGAGTGAATTTCGGTGTAGGGATCTCCTCTCCGAGATTGTCAGGTTCCCCCATCGCCAATATATCTCTGTGCCTGCCAAGATTGCCCACCAAAATCCTGTGAAGGGAGATCGAGGCTCCGAAACATCACGGATGCCATGCAGAGTTTCTAAAAGTGAGCTATTGACAATTCTCATGTTTCTTTGCTGCTGCTGCTGCTCGCACGCCGGTGGTGGATGTGCAGCAAAAGGAATCTCGGCAGGAGGACCTCAATGGAAAGATGGCAACAGTTGGTCCTCTGCCGAGATTCCTCTCCGCTCGCCGAGATCTTCTGCCCGCCAAAATTTTCCTATCCCCCGACTACTGCAGTCAATCATTGCAGTTAATCGTTTTTTTTTTTTTTTGCGATTCTGCAGTTGGTCGCCAGACTTTGGACAATATAGCTTTGATAATTAATTGCGGACCAACGATTAATAATTAACTGCGGACGGAGCCCACACTTTTTCGCGGGAGGGATCTTGGTGGATAGTACTCGCCAAAAATCCCTAGGTTTCTCCGCTGAGATCGCTCTTTCCGCTGAAAGAGCCCTCCACTGACATCCAGGGATATTTTCACACTCGAGATCGCAGTCACAACCGGAAGTAACCATGGTGTCAACGTTTAAATCATCCACAGCTCGGAAAAATAAGTTAAATTAGCGAACCAACACACTGTTGGTGCATATTAGGCACTCTTTGCGCATGGTTCCTTTTTTTGTATCACGTGATATTTACGTCATTTCGGTGGAGACCTCTCTTCCGAGATCCGAAACCTTTTCCGCTGTCGAGATCCCTTAGCCGAGATTCCTTAGCCAAGATTCCTTAGCCGAGATTTCTTAGCCGAGATTCCTTAGCCGAGATTCCTTAGCCGAGATTCCTTAGCCGAGATTCCCCAGCCGAAATCTCTTCAACGAGATGACGTCGATTGATGACATGTTGTTGCACACCTAAAAGATGTTCGTCGTCATTTACCCCGTGTTTCGTCCGTTATCCGAAAGACGTTCGTTGGCCGTAATCTGAAAGACATCCGCCTGTTATCTGAAGGACGTTTGCCGTCTATTATCCGAGGATGTCCGAAAGATGTCCGTCCGTTATCTGAACAATGTTTGCCGTTTATTACTTGAAAAGAATCCATTATACGTAAGACATTTGCTGTCTATTAATCGAAAGATGTTATCCGAAAGTCATCTGAAGTCATTCGTTATCTGAGAAGCTTCTGTTATATGTTATTCTGTTATCTGTTATTATTCAATTTTATTAATAGAGCTTGAGTCAAGAGATCTTGAGATAGTTTAAGGTCACATATCAGCACCAAACACAACTGGGATTTATTCATATTGCAAACTAAAATGCAAGCAAGCGCCCGAGGCGGTTACCGCAGAAATAAAATGTAAGCAAGCGCCCCCGCAGAAATAAAATGCAAGCAAACGCCCGAGGTGGTCACACTGAAATAAAATGCGTGCAAGCGCCCGACCAAGAAGGAGATTGGAAAGATGGCACTCTGCTCAAGCGGTATGGCCCAGGAAATATTGAAAAGTATCTGCCAGCGCATATGGAGGCAGTGTGCGAGTCGGAACATTTTGTGATTTGGGTGTGTGATCCGATGTATGGCAGGTGAGTAGCTTTGGTGAATGTTCCAGTGTATTCAGAGATTGTGGCGGGAGGAAGGGTATTATGATCGAGTATATTAGTACTAGTCTTCGTATATTCGATCGAGAATTCGCATCTATTCTTCTCTCTGTGATTGACCCTGATACAGCCATCATCGTCTTGCGGTCCATCGTCATGCAGTCTATCACGATCCATCGTCCACATCTATGCTGCGGTCCATCACCCATCTATCCTGCAGTCCGTCGTCCATCTATCCTACGGTCCGTCGTCTACCTATCCTGTGGTCCGTTGTCCATCTATCCTGCGGTCCGTCGTCCATCTATCCTGTGGTCCGTTGTCCATCTATCCTGCGGTCCGTCGTCCATCTATCCTGTGGTCCGTTGTCCATCTATCCTGCGGTCCGTCCATCTATCCTGTGGTCTATCCTGCCCATCTATCCTGCAGTCCATCGAATTATTTTGCAGCCACGTGAGCGCACATCGGTCGACATCTTCAACCTTTGATATCTATGTAATTACAGAGTTTGCAAAGTGTCAAACGTAAGGTATTATTGTGTCGTCTACGAGACAAATATCTTATTAAAATGATCTCTCACGCGTGTTTCCATCTTGAATACTTACTGGCTGCCGAAGCTGTGGTATCTGGCATATCATCTGGACTTCCCAGCCAGGGTGGTGAAGAGACTGCTGAAACTGGCCAAGGGGTGGATCTGGGCAGGGAGGAGGAGTCAGATTAGCTGGGAAATTTTGTCCTTACTGGTGACTAGAGGGGGACTTGGGCTGGTTGACTTCCTGAAGAGGTTGTACTGCCTGAGAGCATGGTGGCTGAAGAGGGCTGTTGAGCTGGGGAGTGGCAGCTGGGTTCCTCTATTGAAGAAGGTCTGGGAGATGAGGTCCTCACCAAGAGGATCCACAGGAGATCTTCTATCCTTGGTTGGGCTTCAGAACAATGGGTGCATGTGGTTTAAGGGCTTCTGGTGGGGAGTTACTGATGGGGTATACCATATTGACATTTGTTGGCAAGGAGATGAAGGAGAAAGGCATTGGGGCCTAGTGATGTGGAGATGGGACTGAGTGTTGCTGGGGGGCATTCCCCTCAGTGACTTTGATATTAGTGATGGGGTTGAGTGCCAGAGGGAGTTGGGGCAGGATCTGTGGCCCAGCAGATGACAGTTGGTGAGTATTGGTGAAGAATGGGACTGGAACAGTATATGAAACTGGAGCATTGAGGTTTGGCAGTGGTTGCCACTGAAGTATTGAGTGGTCTAGTGGTGCATATTGAGGAGGAATGTCATGCTCAACTTTTGTGCTGGCCACCTTATAGAAGGGGGAATATTTGACTGTGAGGAGTGCTATAATGTTGGACAGGAAGGGGGTTTTATACAAATACCTGAACATTGGCTAGGGGAGTACAAGGTGCTCAGTGATTTCTGGATAGTAGTTGGGAAGAGATTGGGTGTTGTGTAGAGGGAAAATAGTGTGAGGAGTCAGTGGGAGAATTTGTGAGATAGATTGGTGAGAGGGGTTGGGAGGGAGTGGCTTACTTAGGGTGGGTGCTGGCTATATGGATAGAGTTGGCAAGACACTGGCTATTTGTATTTGAGGATGAGAGATGTCTGAGCTTAGAGACATAACTGTTGCAATGGGAAGGACTGATGGAGAATACTCTGATACTGATGGGGAGTGGTGGATGGAGCATACTGAATTGGCCTACACTGGTAAAGCAATGAGAGGGAGATGCTGTGGGGCCCAGCTATGTGGCAATGGGATAGACTACTTCTGGAGAGTATTCTACTTACTGAGTTTGATATTGGTAATGGAGTGGAGTGTCAGCAGAATCTTGGCCAGGATCTTTGGCCAAGTAGTTGGCAGGCAGTGAGAATTGGTGAGGAGTGGGACTGGGCAGGAGTCTGGTCATGGAGTGCTGAGGTACAGAGGTAACTTCCTCTCAAGTTCTGAGTGATATGGTGGTGGATGCTGTGGAGGAATATCATGTTGAATTTTCATACTAGGCATCTGGTAGATGGTAGCCAATTAGAGTGTAAGGAGTGTTATAATGTATGGCAAGTTGGGGGATTTGTACAGATGCCAGAACATTGGCTGGGAGAGTGTGAGATTCTGAGGGACTTTTGGATAGTGGTAGGAGACTGGCTGAGGGTAGAGAGGAGGCCATATGGAGAGAGAGATTACTGGGAGGATTTGAGATCTCAGTTAGTGGATAGTGTAGGTAATGATTGGCTCACTGTAGGGTGGGTTTTAGTGGTATGAGTAGGGCTGACTGGATATTGGCTCTTTGTTTTAGAGGAGAGGCAATAGATAGATATACAGAAGAAGTTATTAAGGTGGGAGAGATTGATGGGAGATTTGCTGACTGGGTGGTAGGTTGGTTGGAGTCTCCAGGGTGGGTGACATTGCCATCTGGTAGAAGAGATCTGTGAACAAAGTGATGGATAAATTTAGATGGTGAATGACAAAGTTATCTTTCATTACATGAAAATAG
>RBNI01007049.1:0-10709 GCA_003990745.1 Jimgerdemannia flammicorona | reverse complement strand
AAAAAAAAAAAAAAAATACAACCCCTTACAGAGTTAGAAGTAACTCCTACAAGAATACCTAGACTGATTTCACTTCGTCTAAGGTCCAGAACACCATCCTCAGGATACCCAAGCACCCCCATCTCCAGTGATAGCTCAGAAAGTGAACCAGAATCAAAACCTGAACCTGAACCAGAATCAGAAGAAAGTAATAAAGAACTGGCCACCTCATTGCCAACCTTTGCAGGATACCCAGAGGAAGACCCCAGAGAATTCCTTGATGGAATTGAAGGAATTACAGTCTTAAGAAATCTCTCAGATGAAAGAAAAATCACCATCTACAAGGCTCAGCTCAGAGAACCAGTCAGGGGAATTTTCCATCGAATAGCAAACAATCCAGATTCAGAACTGGTGAGACAGATATAAGCAGCAATGTCTTATGAGCTAGAATATGAGGCCATGGTCCACTGGCTCATTGAAAAGTATGCAGGAAA
The DNA here is from genome assembly GCA_003990745.1 of Jimgerdemannia flammicorona. Lineage (NCBI taxonomy): Eukaryota > Fungi > Mucoromycota > Endogonomycetes > Endogonales > Endogonaceae > Jimgerdemannia > Jimgerdemannia flammicorona. The sequence continues at coordinate 10,236 of RBNI01007049.1, read as the reverse complement.
TGAAACTCACTACAAGGCTCAGGAATCCATCATAGAGATGACGATGAATCTTGGAGAATCACCCAGAGCCTTCTTCATAAGAATTCAGAAGAGAATGCATGCTGCCAGGTTCAATGCTACCAACTAGGACATCATTGGTCCAATGATCTTCATGAATGGAATTCCTCCAAACATTGCCCAGTATGTTCACACCCTAGGCATCAGAAGGTCCAAAGAGCAAGTAGATGCAGCCCAAGGATTCTTTGACATCAGACAAGGAACTATCTGGAGTGATCATGATAGGAAAGAAGAGAAAGAAGACATCCTGGTTAAAGCCCTACAAGGACTCCTTCAAGGACAAGAAAGATCTGAAGAAAGAAGGCCAGCCAAGGAGGGAAAGAAGGACAGAAGTGAAATCCAAGACCTCAGCTCCAAATTGGACTAATTGGTTGAACAAATTGAAAAACTCACCACATGTGAAAATCAGAGTTACCAAGACAATAGAGGGTACCCACCACAGAGGAGCCAAGGTTATCCACCCAGAGATAACAGGAGTTTTCAGCAAGAAGAAAGAAGATATCCCATCTGAGACTGAGCTCAAGTTCAATGCTTCCACTGCAGACAATTTGGACACTATTCCACTGAATGTGACAACAAAAGGAGTGACTGAAGGGACTCAGAACCACCAAACTGAAGGAATGACACTCAGTACAAGAAGACTGAAGCCCATCCTGTTGAAGATTTCGAGGAAGCAAGCAACAGTGAAGACTACAGTGACCTAGATTTGTACCCTACCAAGGTTACCACTCAGAAAACAGTCTACCCAGCAGAGAAAAGGAAGAGACCTGTGGGAAGGCCATCCAGGAACATCAGCAGAAGAATTATCCAAGAAGAGGATGAACAACATGAAGAGGAGCAGGTAGAAACACCTCCCTGAACTCCCTCACCTTTTGTTCCCAAGATAAATGAATTGCTACCAGAAGATGAAGAAATGGAACAAGAAGAATGGAAACCTGCTGCTCTAAAGCTCAAAAAGAAGTACACTCTGTAGACCATGCCTAGGGACATTTACAATGAAGCCTGGCAGAAGATTCAGGAAGTCAAGATAGAAGTCCCTCTCTTGCAGTTTCTGCAACTAACACCAGCTGGAGTCCAAAACAAATTACTGAGAACCACCAGGTCTAGCACTGGCTGAGTCCTAATCCCACAGCAAGAACCAGCTTCCATCCCTGTCCAAGCAGCTGAAAGACATGTCAGCACCTACTTACATGGAGATATTAGAGGACAAAAAGTGAAAATCCTCATAGATATAGGTGCAGCTGTCTGTGTTATTGCCAAACGATTCTTAGACACCCTCCAATGGCCCATTGACAGACCATCCAACCTCAGCATCATAGTAGCAGATGGAGCCTGAACTCAACCCCTTGGAGAAGTACAAAATATCACCATCTTCCTTGGACACATTCAGTTCTCCATCCCCAAAGCTGTTGTCACTGAAGCTGTCACCTATGATATGATTCTTGGCACCAACTGGATGAAGGAAATGAATGCAGTTGTTGATATTGGCCAATGAGTACTCAAGTTTAACTACTGAGGCAAGAAGTACAGAGTTAAGATAACCAGCTATGAGCAATCAAAGAAGAAGAAGAAGGTCACTATTTAGGAAGAATATACCAGCAGTGAGGAGTCTACTACAGAAGAGGAAGAAGAATCTGAAGATGGAAATGATCCCAGACTCCTGGCACAGCCTGCTCAGAGTGCAGAAGGAAGAAGAAGAAATACAGACATGTTCCAGAAACACCTGCAACTGAAGCTGCAGAAGTATAAGCAATTTTGGGTCAAGAATCATCTGGGGAAGAAGAAACTTCTGACTAAGAAGTTCCTGAACAAGAAGTACCTGAAGAAGAAGAGGTCTCTGAACTCATCTCCTGGGATGACCCTCACTGGATACCATCTGAAGATAATGATCCCTGGAATATAGAAGAAGGATCCAGTGCAATCACCATTATCCCAAAGAGAGAAACTCACCAAGAAAAGGCTTTTCGGTTAGGAAGATGTCTACACCAAATGGTCTTCCACTCTCCCTGAGACTACTACTATTAGTGCCATTTACTAGACTAACAGGAGAGACAGAGACCCTAAAGACCAGAACTCCTGAATATACTTATACAGTCAACCACCTTCCAAGAAGTTACCACCAAGCTGCAGAGCCAATTTAGAGGACAAGGTTTCTTCACCCAGACAGAAATATATCTCTTGTCTACTCTTCCACCCACCTATGACCAAGATGGGTACCGTTTCCCAAGATAATAAGAAATTAATAACCAGGAACATCATTTCTGAGCAATGAGATATTACAATCATGGAAGACACCCAGACTGCTGAGACTGCAGGCATCAGAAGATCCATCTTAGTCATGATGTTGCAGTCCACACTTTGAAGAGAGGAGATAACTGAAGCCAGATCTGAAAAAGCCAAACCAAAAAGCCAGGAAGAAGAACCCTCAAGATCTATGATTTAGGTGAAGATATCCTAGCTCTCATCAGATATACAACCTGCCAAGGATGGGCAGAAGATGCCACCAACTTCATGGAAGCCCTAGACCCTATAAGAAGAAGAGGAATCAACTATCTATGAGACCCCACTACTGGAGCCAGATGGCCACACCTTAACCTCAGAGCTTGGAGGCTCTCTGCTAGTGGAGCCTCAGCCTTAGGAAAGCCTGAACTTAGCAAGGATATTGCCCAGTATACCCTGCTGTACCCTAAGGCCAAACCCCCAACCAAAGCCCACCTAGAGGATATAGGGTATGATCTCTATAGTCTAGAGGATGAATCCATCAAGTCTGGAAAAACATTCATGATCAGAACCAGACTAGCCATGCAGCCACCTCAAGGAACTTACATCCAACTGACCTCAAGTTCTGGACTCACCAGATAAGGCATAACCATAGAAGGAGGAACCATTGACCCAGGATATACAGCAAAATCAAGGTTATCCTACACAACAGCAATATAGAATGGCACTGAATCATTAGAGGACAGAAGATTGCCCAAGCAGTCTTTATAAAAATCAAGACCCCACAGTTACAAGAAGTCTCTGAACTAACTGAAGGAATAAGACAAGCCAAGGGATTTGGAAGTTCAGACAGGAAGGAAGTACACCTCCTCCAAGTCAATTATCTCAAAAGGAATGTTCCTCAGTAATTGCACCAGCAACCAGTCAGACTGCACAAGAATCTGATCCTGGAGCCTGGAGAACAAACTACCTTCGAAATCTTTGCACCACCCGACCCCAGAAACCTTTTCTTCAAGCCCAAGGAAGATATCCCCCACCTGGACATAGAGGGACATACATTCCCTGACAAGATGAACCCAGTACACTCCCGAGCAATCAACCAAAGTTGGGAAACCATCATTTTGCCGAAAGGAACCATCATAGGATATCTGGTACCCTTTCTTAACTGAACTCATAGAGAAGTTTATGAACTAAACCTATCAGGAAATGGCAACAGGTCCCAGAAGAAAAGAAAGACCCCTCTGCGACCCAGGAGACAATGAAGCCTTCCACCAATATTGGAGAAGAATTGACACCCCAACAATAGCAACAACTAGTAGAACTTCTCAATAAATATCAAGATATCTTCACTACCAATTATGGCAACCTGCCATACAATCCATCATACCACCACAGCATAAATATAGGAAACGCAACACCCATCTGGCAGAAATCTTATAGAATACCCCATCACTTGAAAACATTCAAAAAGGAGCACATTCAAGAACTCTTAGACAATGGAGTCATCCGACCCTCCACTAGCCCCTGGGCTAGCCCTATACTTATTGTACCAAAGAAAGGAAGATGGAGGCTCTGTGTGAATTACAGGAAACTCAATTCAGTCACCAAAAAGGATACCTATCCTTTGCCCAGAATCAATGACCTTTTGGACCAGTTACAAGATACCAGATACTTCAGCAGTATGGACCTCTTCGCAGGATTCCATGAGATCTCCATAGACTCCAAAGACATTCAAAAGACAGCCTTTCTTGCTTTAGGAAAACTGTTTGAATATCTCTGAATGCCCTTTGGACTTTGCAATGCACCCCCTACTTTTCAGAGGATGATGAATTCAGTCTATGCCCCCCTATCCACCACTGTCTGATTGTATACATGGATGATTCCAACATCTATTCAGCAAATTTCGAAGAACACCTGCACCACCTGGAGGAATTCTTCAAGCTCACCCATAAAAACTACTTGAGACTGAATGCAAAGAAATGCTACTTTGGAAAACAGAAACTTAAATTCCTTGGATTCATAGTCTCAAAAGAAGGAACCCATAGAGACCTAAAGAAAACTGAGAAGATCAACAATTGGCCAGTACCCAAGACTCCAAAAGAAACATTATCATTCCTGATGCTAGTATCCTACTACAGAAGGTTTATCAAGGACTTTGCCCAAATTGCTGCCCCAATCTGAATTCTTCTCAAGAAAGAAGTACCATTCAAATGGACAAAGTCACAAGAAAAAGCTTTCAAAGAACTCAAGAACTGCATAACTACTGCACCAATCCTTGTGTGCCCCAATCTACAGAAGTCATTCATCTTGTATACAGATGCTTCTAAAGATGGCCTTGGAGCAGTTCTAGCTCAAGAAGGACCCAATCAATAGTACTATATGATAGCTTATGCAAGCAGAGCTACTAATCAACAGCAGATAAACTATAGTAGCACCAAACTGGAATGTCTTGCAGTCATATAGGTGGTCACCCTGTTCAAGCATTACCTTATTGGAAAAAGGTTCACCCTGATCACAGACCATATAGCTCTCAAATGGTTATTCAACTGCAAGGAACCCACTGGAATCCTAGCCTGCTGGATCCTTATCCTTCAGGATTACAAAATCACCATCATCCACAAAGCAGGGAAAGCTCACAACAATGTTGATATACTTTCCCACCAGCCCCAATGAACCAGAAGAAGGGTGTCCTGAGGAACTACACCCTAAAGGAAGCTCCTCAGACCATCAAGGCACAAGAAGATCTCATCTATAAAGAACATCAGAAAGCCCACCAAGGACAGACAAGTACAGAAGATAAGATTCGAAAACTGTATCAACACTGGCCCCACCTCAGAACTCAAGTCCAAGACATCATCCAGGAATGTGACACTTATCAGAAGTATCAAGGAAAGAAGAACTATTAAGCCCCTTTGTAACTGATTCCCCCACCTACTCACATCTTTCAGAGATAGGGAGTAGATGTAATTGGACCTCTACCAGTTACACCAAGAAGAAAAAAATATATCCTTGTATTCATGGAACATCTTACCAAGTGGCCCAAGGCTTTCCCAATGGAAATTGCAGATGTCTTAACCATTGTAGGCCTCCTCCATGGACTCACACTCAGATATGGATCCCCAGAAGAACTCATCTCTGACTGAGGCACAGAATTCATCAACAACATAATCACAAGTTATGCTTGAATTCACAAGATCCACCTCAAACAAACCACATCATATCACCCCCAGACCAATGGTATGACAGAAAGAATGAACCAAACCATCAAGAAAGGACTTGTCTAAGTTAATCCTACCAATTGGGACCTCTGCTTACCTGAGATTCTATGGGAAATCTGAAACACCCCTATTGTCTCAATCAAACAAAAACCATTCGAAATGATGTTTGCCAAGAAGACCAGAACTGCTGACTATGGGAATCTCGAAAAACTCCTCAAAAAGGGAGATTAGCTGAGAAATGAAGCCCAAAACCAGATTATCAAAGCTCAGAAAAGACAAAAGAAGTATTATGACCAGAAGCAGAAGGATCAGAAGATCAAGATTGGTGATCAAGTCCTAGTCTGGAGAAGTATGGTTGAGACAAACTTTGCCACCAAGTTAGAACCCAAATGGGAAGGACCTTATCTTGTATACAATATTAGAGGAACTAGCATCTATTTAAGAAGCATGGATGGATGAACCCTGAGAACTCCAGTACATATCAATCACCTCAAACTATATCTCCCCTCTACACAATGAGCTAAAGGATTGATCAGTGCCTCCAGACATTAGTCCTCAGCTTCTTCCAGGCCCTACTAGTTCCCTTACCCCAGTTCCACCAACTTGAAGGAACCCCAATACAATTGATCTAGAAGCATCAAGAGAACCTTGCCATTGCTCAAAGATTGTTACAGATCCACCATCTATAGGCCTTCTACAACATCAGACAATTACTTGAAGAACAGCCATACATTGGAAGACCAGCTGGGATAACCTGCCAAGAAGCAAGAACTGCCAAATGAATCTACACCCTGTACAAACGAAATGTTGGAGCTCTAGTGCAATCTCACTTCTACCTCAATGATATTCATCAGATGAATAAGACCACCTTCCAGAGTATTCTCCAATAAGTAGACATTCTGTTTCCTGAAGGACAAGAAGAAGATCTGGAGCTGGAATGGAGTGACCCTGATACAGACAATGAAGATGATGGAACAGGTATAGATGCAGAAGCAGCTTATGCTTATTGGGATGATAACTGAAGAATAGTCTGGGACAGACTATCCTTCAGTTGGGGCTGATGTGATAAACCATGAAATGTAGCAATCTCAAAACCTAATCAGGTGATGTGAATATTAGCATAGTATTGTAACCAGCAACTATTGCTGTGAAAAAATGTATAAATAACCAGATAGCCAAAGAAAGGAATAATGTGAACAGTGGCTGTCCCCTGGAGGGTAGCTATCCGCTGGACAGTAACTGTCCACCCAAACACACTATAGATAGCAAATCTATAGTTAGCCACATAGCAACCAGATAGCAACCACAATGTATAAATTATCCCAGAGACAAGAGTGAATAAACCTCAGTCTGAAATTGAAGCAAAAGACAAGTCTGCCTACCATACTTCGAGAGGAACTCTACAGCTACTGCTAGGAGATTGTGAGCTTATTTCCCCACTCTGGTCCACTTTCTGATACAAAGCTTGAAGATTTTGCTGCCAAGTTCAAGTGAAGAACTTTGCCACTTTTGGAATTATTGTTATTGGTTCACTTGCCAGATAAGCCTAAAGAAAAGTCTGCTGCTAAGGAATAGCCATCATTATTGGTTCACTTGCCAGATAAGCCTGAAGATTTTCTGCCCAAGTTCAAGGAAGAACTTCGCCACCATTTCCAAGTTATCCGCTGTATTCCCAGAAAAGTCCGAAAATTGAATCCAAAAAGCAAAAGACAAGTCTGCCTACTACACTTTGAGGGATACACCTGCCAAAAGCCACTTGATCCAGGAAGGATTGCAACACTTAGGAGAAATGCCCACTCTACAGCCACTACTAGGAGATTGTGAGCATTGGTTCCCTTTTTCCACTCTGGTCCACTTTCTGATACAAAGAATGAGTCCGTTTTTGGTCCACTTGCCAGATAAGCCTGAAGTCTGCCACCAAGTTCGAGGAAGAACTTTGCTGCCTTTCGAGTTATCCACCGTATTCCCAGTTGAAGCCACCAATTCAGGAAGAATCCGCGACAGCCAAGTTATCTGCGCCATCTGAGATATTTCCCAGAAGCCCACCAATTCAGGAGAATCCGCATCATCTGCCATTTCCAAGTTATCCACATTCTCAGAAGAACCCGATTCATGCCATCCGAGTTTCCACAATATCTGAGTTATTCATTATTCCCAGTGAGCCCAAGAATCCGCTGCCAGTACAATTTTCAGTAAGAAGAACCTGTGCCATCTTCTATTTCCAAACTGCCGCTTTTGGAAAATCTTCGCCAAATCAAGTTATCCGCCAAGATTACCAGATCGTATTGCATAAGGAGAACTGCTAAATTGCCAGACTGTCACGCAGAGATCATCATGCTACACAAAATTGTGACATTCCCAGTTGACCCGAATAAGGAACCTGCTCGCGCTACACACAAATTGACCACTACCCAAGAAGGAAACCTCTCACACAAAACTGCCACTATATCCAAGAACCTGTCCCAGAAAGGAAACCACTCGCACAGTATCCAGATCTTGACTATTATACTGCTAAACACCAAGGACCTCAGGAATCTTAGAACATTTTGTTGCTTTTTGACAAAGTAACTGGGGGCTCAAGCCAAACTACATCAACCTCCAACCTTATAATTTGCCTCCATTGAGCCAGGCACATTACAGTATACTTGAGATGGTCTGAATTGCTATCAATAATAGCTCAGCTGTTTTGATAGATTCAAGTACATCTGCTTATAAAGGAGTATTTCTGAAAGGCCTCCAGATCTTATGACAGTAATTGTTATATATATAATCTTCAAAAGACTTCTTAGATATAGTTTGGTTTACATATTAAAGTGTTTCAATATATCTATGATTGATTCTCAAAAACTCCAGATCCTTATAAATAGTGACAGGATTTTAAATGTTTATTACTAAACCACTATCTCCAAGTCTAAGAAACTTACACAATTACTTCTGCAACTCATATTTTTTTATATTTCTAGACAGCTTTGCTCTTTTAGGTAATTTTCTATTTATTTATTTAAGAAATTATTTCAAAACACTCATGCATAGATAACTAAGAAGGATATTAACAGAAATGTTATATTTATCTATAAGAGAAGCTGATGATAAACTGGTAGTAACTTGGGTAGATAAGGATAGAATAGTAGTAACTTGAGATGATAAAGATGGACCAGCAATAACTTCTGATAATGAAGATGGGTGAGCAATGGCTTGGCTGGATAAGGAGATAATAGCAAGAATATGATCATGCCATCTGAAGATAGCAGCAGCTAATACAGGTATAGGAGTATTAGAAGTAGCTAAGAAAGAAAAAGTAGAAGAAGAAGAAGACATCATAGATATATGATTAAAAAAATTCAGTTATATGAAATTTGTATATATAATTATAAGCTATAGAAAATATCATTATCAAGAGGATTAAGAGCTTGCAGATTCTTAAAAAAGACCTTGATCAGGGCTCAGTTAGTAATGATAGACCCCATACCTCAAGGTACTTATTTGAATATCAAAATATTTTTTACAGCCAAATCAGTATATCTCAGTGATAAGAATTTATTTTTTAAAATCTTATTTATTATATCTATTAAAAAAAATATAAAAAAACTTTTTTTAAATATATAAATATATATAATATATTATTAATATACTGAATTCAAACATTAAAGCAATGATATTTTATTCAAAAAAGGCTATTTAAGTATATTTTCTACTCATAATAAATTATAATTTATTTATTAAATAGATTAGTTATAGTTTGAGATTATATAAATTATTATAATATTAAATATATATAAGAATAATAGAAGAATAAATATATACTATACAGAACAGACTGATATTAGGTGACTGAAAGTATATAGTAACCTCTAATAAACAAAAATTAATTATTTTGGATTCTGTATATAATATATGTCTTTTCTGATCATTTAGAATTTTAAAATCAATTGATATCATGTGACTTTTTCATATTGAAAATACCACAAAACTACTTTAAACTGAGTGCAAATACTCATACAATATATTATTATTATCTCAAATACCTAAGATACCATAAAATTGAATCAAAGATATGAAATATTACTTAATGTAAGTTATGTGACATCAGTTGACTAAAATTTGAAAATGACAGGAAAAGGCATATATTATATGTAGAATCAAAAATAATTAATTTTTATTTTATTAAAGGATACTATATACTTTCAGTCACTTAATATCAGTCTGTTTTGTATGATATCTATTTATTCTCCTATTATTCTTGGATATGTATTTAATACTATAATAATTTATATAATCTCAAACTATAACTAATCTATTTAATAAATAAATTATAATTTATTATAAGTAAAAAGTATACTTAAATAGCCTTCTTTGGATAAAATATCATTGCTTTAATATTTGAATACAGTATATTAATAATATATTATATATATTTATATATTTAAAAAAAGGTTTTTTATTATTTTTTTAAAATATAAAATAAATGAGATTTTAAAAAATAAATTATATGAGATTATAGAGAAATATTAAAATAATAACTATAATAAGTTTTAAATATATATTTTATTATAACAAATAGAAGAATCAATTTATTCAAAATTTGTAAGTCATATATTTCACACATTACTGATAAATGATATAAAACTGATGGAATAGGGTGTAGCATAAAGTCACATGCCTATATATCAAGTTGTCATCCCAATATATCTCAATTTTTTTTTTTTTTTTTTTTTTTTTTTTTTTTTTTTTTTTTTTTTTT
>RBNI01007048.1:0-10709 GCA_003990745.1 Jimgerdemannia flammicorona | reverse complement strand
CCCCCCACCCCTTTCCAATGAAAGACTACCTTGTCTAACACTATCGCCACTCTCCCACCACTCTGCTCACAGATCCTCATCACCAAACCACGATACCAGCCCCCTAGAGGACCCCAACCCACCCACCATCCAGTCAGCAGATCCCCCAATAGCCCTTCCCATTGTAACAACTTCTCTCCCAGCCCCAGCTGCTGGCCCTCCTCAAATACAAAGAGCCAATGGCCCGTCAGTCCCACCCATATTACTAATACCCATCCTAAAGTGAGCCAACTATTACCCACCCCACCCACAAGCTGAGATCGCAAGTCCTCCCATTGACCACCCTCCCCCACCAGCCTATGCCTCATACCCAGTCGATCCCCTATCTCAGTCCAAAAGTCCCCCAAAACCTCGCACTCTCCTAGCCAATGTTCTGGCGTCTGTATATGACCCCCAGCTCTCCCTACATCATAACACTCCTCACAGTCAAACTGTCCACCATCCACCAGATGCCCTGTATAGAAATTCAGCATGACATTCCTCTACAACATTCTCCACCATACCACCCAGAACTTGGGGGGAAGCCACCTCCATACCTCTGCACTCTAAGACCAGATACCGGCCCAGTCCCACTCCTCGCCGATCCCTACCACCTGTCAGCCACTTGGCCAAAGATCCTGGACAAGCCCCTGCTGGCACTCTACCCCCTCCCCAATATCAAACATAGCAAGTGGTGCACCCCCCAGGAGCAATCTATCCCAATGCCACATATTCGGCCCCCACACTGCCTCCCCCTCATTGCTTTGCCAGTGCAGGCCGATATGGTGTGCTCCATCAGCTATGCCCCACCAGAAGCCCTTAAACCGCAGCCACCGAACTCCATTAAGCCCCACCAAAGAGAGCAGATCGCCAGAGGACCCCTGAGGAGATGTTCGCGTCTCCCAAATCTTCTGCATCAGAGGCACCCAACTTCTGCCCTGCAATTCCACAGCTCTTTTCAACCACCAGGCTCACAAACAGTGCAGCCTCTTAGGAAAGTCTACCAGCCCAAGACCTCCCCTGACTACCGGCCTTGCAAGAGTATCCCAACTGACCTGGGACCTCCTCCCCACCCAAATCCAATCCCTAGCCATCCTCATCAGCTTCTTCACTACCCATGCTGGGAAGTCGAGGTGATATACTACATACCACAGCTTGGGGAACCAGTAAACATTCAGAATTGATACTCACCCAGCTAGAGAGATATGGTGACCTCCCCATCCTTGAAGGGCCTCCCCCCAAATGTTCACCCTGCTCTCCCACCACCCTCATGGCAAGACAGAACCATATACGGAGAGGAAGATGCCCAAATACCACACCACCTCACCAGTAGGGACAATTGTTCCAATGATGTCTCCACCCACAAGCCTATTCCCTAGCACCATTGTCTCACACTTATGCCAGTTGAGCTTCGCCCCCGAGTGGGCCTCATACCATTCCACTGTCTCCTGTAGGGCCACTACATCTGCCACACTCCCAAGTCCAACCACTATATCATCAGCAAAGGCCCCCACCTTCCACACTATACCATATATAGAGAGCCCTGCCACCTTCTGGCGAATCCTATCCATCAATGGCTCCAGCAAAAGGGTATAAAGAATAGGGGACAGTGGATCCCCCTGAGGAACTCCTCTTCCCAAGGAAAATGCCCTCCCACGGTGACCATTACACATCAGAGCTGCCTGACTGCTCTCCAGCAGACTCAACATAGAGGCACTAAACCTTGGGGAAACTCCAATTCGGTCCAACACCTTGCCCAGCCACACCTGCCGTACATGGTCATAGGCCTTCTCCTGGTCCAGAAAGACCAACCTTCCATCCAGGCCACAGGCCTGGGCCCCTTCAATCACACCATGAACCCATGCAGTCCCATCTCTTATAAGTCTGCCTCCAACAAAGCCTCACTGCTTCTCCCCCAGCACCTGTTGGGCAACTCTCTGCAGCCTTGCGACAATCACCTTAGTCACCATCTTCCTGTCCATGTCCAGAAGCATGATCAGCCTCCAGTTCTTTCAGTCTTCTCTCCTCCCCTTGTCCTTGTACAATAAGGCCACCAGCCCGAGATCCTGCTCCCCCACCCACTCACTGCTCTGAAGGACATGATCACAGAGAGCAGCCATCTCACCCAAAACTCCAGGAATATTAACCATCTTCTTCCAGAAGTCCCATGGCAGTCCATCCTCCCCAGGCGCCATCCCTAGTTTAGTTGCTGCCAGGACACTCTGAATCTCTTCCCCCAGTACCGGCATGATCAAGTCACCCAGTCTGGCTACCTGTGGCAGCCCCCACTCTTCCAGGGTGTCTGTAATCTCCGCTTCATTCACACCCCCTTCTCCCTCACTCTACAAGCCCTGCCATCTCTCCTTCAACACCCCTAAGATTTGTTGCATGCCATGTACCATCTCTCCATCAGCCTTCAGGACCCCATCCCACTGATGTTGCACTCTCCTTACTTTGAGCAGTCTCGATAAGTATCCAGTAGGCCACTCACTCTCCTCAAGCCCCTGCCACCATAGTCTAGCAGCCATGCCCCGCATATGAGTCTCCTCCTCTTCCCTTAACACCTGTTGTAGTTCCACAATCTCCAGTTTCATCCTCTCAATCCTCCAATCCTCTATCCCAACAACAGTAAGCAAATCCACCCAATCCATTTGTAATCTCCTCAGCCTGTTGGAAGCACACCTTGTATGCCTCCTCCTCTGCCTCCCAGCCTCTCTACCAGCCTCACCCCAATAAACCCTCGCAGCCTCTTTCAATCTCATCCAGTGGACATCCACAGGCAAACCCTCATGCCTCCAGGCAGAAACTTTTGCCTGAATAGCCACCACCCACACTTCCCACAACCCCTTCTCAGCCAGCAGGGAGGAGTTAAGGCGCCAATGTCCAGGTCCATCTCCACTCCCCCCAAACCGCCCCTGCCCCAAGAGCCCCCAGTGATCAGACCATGGGCACTACACAACCTCCAATGTCTTCCAAACATCTGACCCCTAGCACTCTGCTGTCAGAATCCAATCAATCCTTGTGCCCAAGCCATTTACCCAATGTGTATAGACCCTCGCATCCCCCCACCTCTTTCTGCTCATGTCCCCCAATGAGCTCAGCATCTCCACCTCTTCCCATGCATCCAGACCTCCACTTCTGCCCCCAGCACTCCTCCCTCCATCAGTCCTGTCGAGATGCTGATCCCTAACCATATTAAAATCTCCACTGAGCATATCGACCCCTTCCTCCAAGAGAATACCCTCCTCCAGCAGCTCTCTTATCCATGCAGTCCTCTCACCCCTAGCTGCAGGGCAGTAGCAAGAGCCCACCTTCACTGATTCCCACCCTGGCCGATGCCAATTTCCCCAGACCAAGTGATCACCCCAGCTCCTGATGTCCCCCAATTCACCTCTACCCTTCCTCACCAAAATTGCTACCTTTCCAAACCAAGCTGTGGCCCCACCCCATTCCCTAGTCCACTCCACCCGATTGTTCTCATCCTCACATCGAATATCCTGCAGTAAAAAGAGATCAGCCTCCAATCCCTTGAGCTAAGTAAAAATGTTCTTGTGCCGCCCAGAGCCCCGTAACCCATTCACATTTAAAGATAAAATGTTAGTTGTACTGTTCATAAGGAATGAATATATAATGTAGTCCCATCCTCTATAAGTCCACAGTCCACTCCTCCTGCACCAAGTCCAAGTCATGTTCTGTAGACAGCTCCCTCTCCCCTGCTTCTTGGGCTGCCAATGCTCCCAGCAGTTCTACCATTGCCCCATCTTCATGCTCCTCAAATTCTTCGCGATACTCCAGACAGGCCCCCCACCAGAGTCGCAAACCATAACACTCTGCCCAGCAGTATGCAGCCCACTCACCAGCAACTGCCCCAAGTTCTGCCCTCCTCACCTCATCAACCTCATACCCCTCCTCCTCCAGGAAAATACCCAGAATCTCCACCTTCAGTGCCTCCTCCACTCCATCCTCACGCAGAATCCTTGCCCAATGCTCCTCAGGCATCGCCCGCAAGTCCACTTCTCCCAAGGCTTCAGCCACGAGATTGTCCATCACCATGTGCATCCACAACAGATTCCCCACCTCCTTCCCTCCCGGGGTCCCTGGCCACCCTGCTTCCAGCATCATAGTGTCAGCTCCTACACTAGCAGCCTCATCCCACTCCTCCTCAGGAACATCCACCAGCTCATCCTCGCTGACTGCCACTACCTGACCTCCTTGCCCCACATCAGGAACCCCAAAGCGCACCTGCTGGGCCCCCTGCATCTTTGTATCCACAATCGCCCCTCTCTTCCCAACTGGGCCCCTCCTGATAAGTGGGGGAGAGGTAGCATCCAACTCCGGCTCCCACACTTCAAAGGTACTGTCAGCAAACAGGTTCTTGCCCAGCGCCCCCCTAGCCTCTGCCTCCTTGGCCTCCACCTCCTCTCCTCCTTTCCCAGCCCAGACACTGGCTTCAGCGCCTCCAGACTCCTCAGTTCCAACCATCGTCTTCTTCACCTCTCCTGTCATACTCGCCAACAGCTCCCTCTGCCTCAAGCGCCCCTGGGCCCACTCCCACTGCTTCTTATCCATATGGACATGCTTCCCGCCCACCACTTCAAGATGTGTCAACTCCTCATACAGTTTCCAGGCCTTCGCCCTCCTCTCCACAGCACTACCCAACTCCTCCAGTATCTCCAACAAATCCTCCTCCTCCTCTTCACTCCCTTTCACCCTCGACACCTTGCAGACAAAGGCCCCCCACATCAGCACCAAGGGCCAGTCACTCCCCTTCTCCGTGGCCTCCTTGCCCGCCAGCCGAATCCTGACATCCACATCTCCTGTTCTAATCTCAGTCCCCTCCCATACTTGAAAGCCAACATCCACTATATCACCATACTCCAACATCACCTCCTCCACCCTCTTCCTCGTCTCCTCCTTAGTCACCATGGGCACCCCCTTCACCCGAAGCTGCACTACCCTGGGGTCCCATCGCAAGCACCGCACCATGGGGACCACCACCTCCCCAACCACAACACCAGTCTTCAGTGCCTCATCCAGTGGACCCACCTCCTCAAAGCCCACCTCGACCCCTTCCAGACCCTTCAAGAACTTCACCAAAGCCACCTCAGCCACCTGCTTCGACACAAGCCCCAGAACCATCCTTGCTGTCACCGCCAAGCCCCAGAAGCACAAGGTTACTGCAAACTCTGAGATCGATTTCTTGAGTAACAGGGCCACTGCCAGCCCCATTACACCATCTGCCAGGTCTCCCTTCCACATCGGGAGCCCCTGCCCCACCTGGCCATCAGCCATCACATCTCTTTTTTTTTCCAGATTTGCTGTCACGCCACCATCAGCAGTCCTGCCACTACCCCCAGCAGTCCTTCCCCCACCTCTTACCAATGAAGGCCCTGCTCCCCCAGCATCCTCAGCCTTCTGCTTCCCCTTCCCTCCAGCCTGATCCCTGTGGGCTCCCATCGGCCAGCCCCCAGTCCTCAGCGTATCCGCAAAGCTCTGCCCCTGCTGCTCTCCAGCCCCCCCACCAGTGCCGCCTCCACTACCTGAGCTGCCCAGTCCACTCAAGCCCCCAAAAGACCCCATCCCCAGCCCATGTTGCCTCCCAACATACTGCCAGTCGAAAGCCCTAGGTCCACCCGACCTGGTACGTGCCTCGGCTTGCTTGCTGCTTGATATCTTCTTAGTATCTTTCTCCAATAAATGACTTGAAAGTGTGTTGTGAAAGTGTGTGTAACGTGAATTGTAGCGGAGAAAGATGCAAGCCAGATATCTCACACCTATGTATTTTTAGAAGTGAGGCTTACATTCTGGATAAAGGCAGCAATAGAGGCAAATTTGAGCCTAATATTTCTTGGATATGACAGAGTGGCATATAGACTGTGGAATCTACAGAAACATTATATAGTTATCTCTCATAATATCTAGTTCAAGGAGATGGAGTTTAAAAATTAGAAAATTTGCATAGAAATTCCTATCTCAAATCTGATGATAAATCTAATGGTGTAGCCAGCAACATCTATGCCAACTTCAAGAGCTAGCAGAATAGCATTTACACCTAGAATGGCAGTCAAAATAACTACAAAGGTATCTCCAGCACCTATACTAGTACCAGTGCAATCTATATTCATACCAATAGGCTACCAGAGCCAAGAATTATGGAAATTATGGATGAGGATGATGAAGAGGATACCTCTCTGAAGGGTAAGAAAAAGTACAAATCTAGGCTACAGAATGAAGTAGAGGCAGATTTAGGAGATTATTGAGATGCTCTAAAGAAATCTCACAGTAGTAAATATCATATAAACTATGCCTGCAAATGTGCTTACATAGCTATGGCAGATAAACCTTCAACCTATAATGAAGCTATATATTTGGATAATAATAGGAAATGGAAAAAGGCTATAGATGAGGAGTACAGTTCACTCATTGAGAATGATACCTAGGATCTAGTTTCTCTCCTGGTGAATAGGCAAGCTATTGGATCTTGGTAGATCTACAAAGTCAAGCAGAACAGTCAAGGTGATATAGAGTGATATAAAGCTCAATTTGTGGTAAAGAGATACTTATAAGACTATGGCATTGACTATGATGAGGCATTTTCCCCAATATTCAAGCTTACTTTGCTTAGAATACTTGCAATCAGAGTCAAATATGACTATGAAATCTACCAAATAGATATAAAGACAGTCTTCTTGAACAGTGATGGAGATATAAAACTATATGTTCATCAGTTACAGGGATATGAACTCTATAATGATAATCAGAATGAGCTCATATGTAAACTATATAAAGAGCTTTATAGAATTAAGCAAGTGGTATAACTTTGTAATAGAAAAATTGCCAAATATCTCTTAGACAATGAATTTGAACATTATAAAGCCAATCTATATATATATACCTGATGTACATTCTTAGAAATAGTATACCTAGGAATTTGGGTAGATGATATCATTCTGGTCAAAACAGTAAGTAAAATCAATAAGATAAAGGTAGTACTACACAAGGAATTCAAGATGACAGATATGGGCAACATGTCTTTCCTTTTGGAGATACATATCTATTATATGTAATAGGAGTATGTAGACTATACATCTGAGCCAAGAAGCCTATATTTAAACTATATTTAAATGATTTGGTATAAGTGAATACAAGCCAGTTGGAATATCAATAGAGACATCTATAAGATTAAAGAAGTCTGACACTATGCCCAAAGACAATGACATCTCCTATCAACAAGCTGTGGAATCTCCTATATATCTTATGCTTAGGATGAGACCCAATATATCCTATGCTGTGAACAAGGTGGAACAATACTTATCATACTATAATAATATATATTGGATGGTAGTTAAGTGTATTCTTTGGTATATTAAGGAAACAGCATATTATACATATACTCAGTTTAGGTAGTAATAAGGGATAAAGCAGGAGTAATATGAATCTCTCCAGTGCATGCAATGCTAATTGGGTCAGTAATCTGAATAATAGATGGTCTATGACTAGATATCTTTTTAAAATCAGTAAAAAAGGAGCTATTTCATAGCAAACATACAAGTAATCTTCAGTGATAACATCTCCTACACAAGTAGAATACCAAGCATTTCAATGATAACAAAGGAAGCTATATAGCTTCAAGAACTACTAAGAGAGTTAGAATATAAGCAATGGTACTCTACACTACTCCAGCAAGACAACCAGTCAATGATAGCTTTGGTAAAGAACTCTCTACATTACACCAGAATAAAACACCTTGATATTTAGTACCATTTCATATGTGAATATATGGAAAAGGAACTATATATCTTGAATATATCCTGATAGAGTATATGATAGCAGATTTATTGACTAAAGCTCTTTCAAAGATAAAGTTTGACTTATGTGTGCAAGAAATAGATATTATAGAGCTATATACTGGTAATAAGGACATTTTGAGATAAAATAGGATAATAGAGCAGTAGCAAACCTCTCTTCTAATATTGATTTTACATTAGTGATTTCTACTAATATTTATCATCTACATATATTCATCATACTGTTTTTCAACCTATTTTCGAGAGAATTTGAGCATTTTTCAGTTTCTAAATAGCAATTAAATATTGCAGTAGGATTTGCAAAGGTTATAGCTTAGTTTTTTCTTTATAGTTTATATATCTTGTTGATCAGGAGTGTTGAAATTCCTAGAATTTAAGATTACATCTCAATATGTAGTAGTATAGCTAATCCTTGACTATGTCATTAATCAATATATATTAAAGTATATATTCTGTAATTAATAATAAACAACTCTCTTCTCACACCCCTTTCTCTGCTACCTTACCAGTCATAAGATTTGGTAGACAACCTTCTAAGTCCCCTTTCTCCTATTATTACCCCCTCTACCTTGGGTTGGTTTGCTTTTTTTTTTTTTTTTTAATGAACTCAATGTCCTGCGGATTTTTATTGGAAGGAAACCTAGACTATATAGGCCAAAACCCTCCCCCACCACTCATCAAGCACTGTCCCCCTATTAACTTAGGCTAGTTATTGTTCAGCAGCTCAACTATGCCAGGTACAGCAGGACCTATAGTGGTCTGTACCTCATTCTGCACACCATACTCTCTCTACCACCAGGGGAAACCCAACCATATGTCAATGACTGAAAGCATGTGCCTGAGAACCCAACATATGTACAAGGCCACATCCAAGCTGAATAGAATAGCCTCTGCCACCCTAAAGAGAATGACAGACAAAGAAAAAACCCTCATCAAAGTACAATATGGTGGGTAGGGCCTGGTTCTCCCAGTCGAGATGAGTGAAGGACTTACATGTGAGGTGGGAGGAGACCCTCAATACCCCACTACTCAAGCCTGCAGGTCTTGATCACATTACCATATCAGCTCTTGGTTCTAGTTGAGTGTAGCCAAGATGTCTGAAATGGGTAGTCTCAGGCCCCCCAACCCCCCCTAATGACCAGGGCCTAACCTGCCAACTCACCCAAAGAAGCTGAGAGTGATACCTACCACCTAACTGCACTGCACCAATCAATAGGCCCCACCAAAGCAGCACCCATCCCAGCCCCAATGACTGCCCCCAGCCTGGCACCCTACTGGTTCACCATTATTGCCCTTCCTCCTATCTGTGATGGCCATCTCCCCTCCCATCCCGACAACACCTGAAAAGCAGTCACCTATGCAAGAACCATGCTCGCTGGGAAGCTTGCCAAAGCCAGAGGGCCCCACTACAGACACTGAGGATCTGTAGGTAACCTATACTGAGCACTTGATGTCCAAGGTCAGCCAACTCCCTACATAGCCTAAGATATACCAAGACAGCACCTTGTTGGTGATGGCAAAAGGAAGAAGGTGCTGCACAAAAACTAATGCACTTCAGATGTAGCTGAAGGTACTAGAAACTACAAAAAAATAGAGAAGACACTGATCTAATATCAATAAAGGGGAAACTTGTCACCATTGCCTCTCTCCCACTACTCTGCAACAGGTACAGCAAACCAACCTGAGGTAGGGGGGGTAATAATCGTAGAAAGTAGACTCAGAAAGTTACCTACCAAACCATTGTGACCAGTAAGGTAGTGAAGAAAGAGGTATTGGGGTTGGTTTGCTATACCTGCATGGGTTTGGTGGGAGGAGGGCAATGGTGATGAGTTGCTCTTTTATTGGTATCAGATCAGTGTCTTCTCTACTTTTTTACAGTTTCTGGTGTCTTTGGCTACATCTGGAGTGTATCTGTTTTGGTGCAGCACCTTCTTCCTTTTGCCATTACCAACAAGATGCTGTCTTGGTATATCTCAGGCTACATAGGGAGTCAGCTGATCTTGGGCATTAAGTGCTCAGTATAGGTTACCTGCAGGTCCTTGGTACCTGTGGTGGGGCCCTCTGGCTTTGGCGAGCTTCCTGGCAAGTACAGTTCTGGCATAGGTGACTGTTTTTCAGATGATATCAGAATGGGAGGGGAGATGGCCATCACAGATAGGAGAAAGTATATTAATGGTGAACTAGTAGGGTGTCAGGCTTGGGGCAGTCATCAGGGCTGGGGTGGACAATATTTCGGTAGGGTCTTTCAATTGGCTGATAGAGAGTAGGGTGGTACAGGGGCCAGTGTTCTGACTGTACTCAACTGGAACCAGGAGCTGATGTGATAATATGATTGAGACCTATAGGCTTGGAGAGTGGGGCCTTCCTCATTTGTCTGTACCTGACTGAAACTGGGAGCTGACATGGTAACATAATTGAGGTCCACAGACTTGTGGAGTAGAAGTGGGGTCTTTTCTGGCCCTAGCCCATATACATATAAGTCCCTTGAGGAAGGTTCTACATATAAGTCCTTTACTCACCCACTCTGAATCTGCTTTGCTCTCTGTTGGTTGGTTGGGGGGTTTTTTCTTACCTTTGGCTTTCTTTTGGAATTTGGGGGGCTATTCTTTATTCAGTCCCAGTACTGCTAGATCCAACACATAGGTGTGCTCTCATATATAAATAATGATCTAGCTCTGGTAAGCAGACAAGTCTAGTCTATATCATAGAGGTTAATGTAGCTAGTGTTTGACAGACATAACTAAAGCAGTGGGACTGCTGGACAGTTTAGTAGTCTAGATTAATAGGGGAATATTGTTCAGTGGGTGGTGGGAGAGGGTTTTGGCCTATATAGTCTAGGTTCCCTTCCAATAAAAATCTGTAGGACTATGAGTCTGTTAATAA